>MDKI01149633.1:0-19246 GCA_005239505.1 Nicotiana paniculata
ATCTTGCGATAAAGTGAGTTGCGAATAAGGCAGTACTGTGCAGCTTTGCGGCAAAGTGCTTGATCTGCTTTCCTGTCTTCATGTACGGTGCCATTCTGCAAAAAATTAAGAATTTCGTTTCTCCAGTCCCGGGTTAGGTTATTGAAAGTTACCCCATTCCTGTCCTGGTCTATTATTGAATGAAATAGTTGAACGACAATTGTATTGTCTCTGTTCGTTAGTTCCGTGACTACTGCGAGGTTAGCTAGTGCATCTGCTTCTGCATTTTCCTCTCTAGGTATTTGTATTACCTTCCATGTTTTGAATTGTCTCACGAGCTCTCATGCTTTTTCAAGATACTGTTGCATTCTAGTCTCTCGAGCGATGTAAGTCCCCTCTATCTGATTTACTACCAGTTGGGAGTCGCTGTTGATCACAATTTGCTCGATTGAGAGCTCCCGTGCGAGTTCAAGCCCTACAATAACAGCTTCGTACTCTGCTTCATTGTTAGTTATAAGATAACACTTGATAGCTTGCCGTGTCTTTTCACCCGTGGGGTGATATCAAGACTATGCCTAAGACAGTGCCTTTTATATTTGAAGAACCATCAGTGAACAAGGTCCATATGCTTGGATTAACATCGTTAAAGAGTTATAACTCTTTTTCTACTTTAGATACAATGCTATTACTAAAGTCAACAACAAAATCAGCTAGTATTGGAGACTTATTTGCAGTCCTAGGTTGATAGATTATTTCATGCTCACTTAATTCTATGGCCCACTTGGCTAATCTTCCTGACAATTCCTGTTTATGCAGAATATTTCTTAAATGATATGAGGTCACAACGGTGATTGGGTGGCATTGAAAATAGGGTCGTAATTTTCTAGATGCCATTATTAAAGCTAAGGCTAACTTTTCCAGATGTGGATATCTAGTCTCAGCATCTAGCAAAGTTTTACTTACATAATAGACAGGTGATTGTTTACCTTTTTCTTCTCTTACCAATATTGCACTTACAACAATTTCTAAGAGAGCCATGTAGATATACAATCTTTCCTCTTCTTTTGGCTTTGAAAGCAGTGCTGGTTTCGATAGATAAATCTTCAGATTCTTGAGGGCTTGCCGACATTTTTCAGTCCATTCGAACTGATTCTACTTTTTGAGAACTGAGAAGAATTTAAAACTTTTTGCGGAAGATTTAGAAATAAACCTACCCAAAGCTGCTATTCTCCCTGTCATTCTTTGAACTTCCTTTTTATTTGTTAAATTATCAAGTATTTTCTCTATAGCTTTAATTTGAGCGGGATTCACCTCTATTCCTCTGTTTGATACAAGGAATCCCAAAAATTTACCTGATTGCACTCCAAAAGCGCATTTCTCTGGATTTAACTTCATATTATACCTGCGTAAAATATCAAAAGCAGTAGAGAGGTGCTGGAAATGGTCTTGTGCTTGTATTGATTTTACCAACATATCATCAATATAGACTTTCATCGTCTTTCCAAGATGTTCTTGGAACATTTTAGTCACTAACCTTTGATAGGTGGCTCCAGCGTTTTTTAAGCCAAAAGGCATAACTTTATAACAGTAAGTCCCCCTGTTTGTAATGAAGGAAGTTTTTTCCTCATCTGAGGGATTCATTTTAATCTGATTATAACCAGAATATGCATCTAAGAAGCTTAATAATTCATGACCTGCTGTGGCATCAATCATTTGATCTATATGTGGCAATGGAAATGATTCTTTGGGGCATCCTTTATTTAAATCAGTATAATCTACGCATACTCTCCACTTGCCATTCTTTTTAGGTACTACCACGGTGTTTGCTAACCAGTTAGGGTATGTTACCTCTCGTATCGAACCAATCTTCAAGAGTTTCTGTACCTCTTCGTCGATCACTTGGTTCTTGAATGGTCCTTGCTTTCTTTTCTTCTGCTTAACAGGTACGAAAGATAGATCTTCATTTAGTTTATGAGTCATCACTTCTGGTGGGATGCCTGTCATATTTGAGTGAGACCACGCAAAGCAGTCTGCGTTAGCCTTTAAATAATCAATTAACTTACCTATTCAAGCGGCGCCTAGCCTTGTGCCTATATACACTTTCTGCTCAGGCTTTTGTTCAGGTAATGGAACAACTACGAGCTCCTCCGTAGTTGTTTTGATGTGCTCATCTTCCTCCGATTCACGAATGACGACCGGTCTGGAATCTGTATCTGTGTGGTATAGTATACCTTCCGTGGTAACTTGATTTTCCTTCTCGTAAGTATTTTATTTGGTACCTGTTTCAGCAATAATACCTTCTGTACCTATTTGGATAGTAATTTCTTCCACGCCTGTTAGGGCTGTATTACCTGCTTGGGAGATTCCCTTATCTCATAATTCTTCCACCTCTATTTTCTTGTAGTAGTGTACCACATAGTTTATATTTATTGTGGTTTGCTGATCTCCTTTGATTTGTTGAATCCCCCACTCAGAGGGGAATTTAATTACTTGATGCAACGTAGAGGGTATCGCTTTCATGTCGTGGATCCATGGTTCCAATGATCACGTTATAAGCCATGTCAGTATCGATGACTTGGAACCTGGCACTTTTGATCACCCCCTCAGCATAAGTGCTAAGCTCAATTTCTCCTTTTGTTATAACCATAGAGTTATCAAACCCTGATATGGCTCGTGCTTTTGGGATTACTTGATTCCCCAGTAGCATTTCTTCCACGACTCTTAGCAAAATGATATTGATTGAACTGCCTGGATCAATCAACACTTTTTTACGTTAGTGCCATCAATAAGTAAAGATAATTACCAGAGCATCATTGTGTGGAAGCATTAATCCGCTGATATCTGCATCACCGAAGGTTATGTCTTCTTACATATTTTCACGAGCCCGTTTCCCATGTGTAATTGTGAACTTTGTGGTTGTTTTGCAAATCACTCTGTTTACTTCTTCACCCCCGTGTATCACGTTGACGGTTCGTTTTGGAGAAGGAGGCTTTGGGGGCTCCTGCATGTTCCTCATATATGACTGTTTACCTTTATCACTAAACAATTCTGTTAAATAGACCTGTTTTAATAAATTTTCTACTTCACCTTGTAAAAAACTGTAATCCGCTGTTTTGTGCCCATGATCGTTGTGAAATTCACACCAGTAATCTGGGTTTCTTCTACTTGAATTTGACCACATCTCTTTGGGCCACTTAACCTTGTCTCCCATGTTCCTCAATATTGAGACAAGTTCAGTAGTACTTACATTAAAGGTATGATCCCCAATTTGAGTACCACCTCTAGGTCGTTTATCTCGATCTTTTTCTGGATCTAGACGGAGATGAGATTAAGTATCTTCCTCATGGTCTATAGTCCGACCTAGTGTTTTCGAACATGGGGCGGATATCGCGTCCCGAGGGTCCTAAGTAAGGATCGTACCTGTTTTTACCTGATCTTCTATATGATTCAGGACGTCTGGATCTGGAATGATCTTCATCTCTCGAACGAGCAATAATATCTTCTTCTATTCCGAGTTTAGTACTGTACCTGTTATATACATCGTTCCATGTTGTATCGAGGAATTCTCTTAGACTTTCCTTAAGTCGTCTCGTGGATTCTGAGCTTTTATCGTTTAGGTTGCTTGCAAATGCCATGGCTGCCCAATTATCAGGCACCCTGGGTAACTGCATTCTTTCTTGTTGAAACCTGTCTACAAACTCACGGAGTAGTTCCGTGTCTCCTTGTTTTATTTTGAATATATCTTCCATTCTCTTCTCAAATTTTTGTGCACCAGAGTGTGCTTTTATAAATGAATCTGCAAGCTCAGCAAAAGAGTCAATAGAATTTTTAGGGAGAAGAGAATACAAGGTTAGGGCCCCTTTGGTAAGTGTTTCCCCAAATTTTTTGACAAGAACTGATTCAATCTCTTGTTTCGTTAAGTCGTTTCCTTTTAGCCCGGTAGTGAAAGCAGTCACATGGTCACGTGGGTCAGTTGTTCCATCATATTTGGGAATGTTAGGCATTCTAAACTTCTTGGGTATAGGCAAGGGTGATGCACTTGGCTTCCATGGTTGTTGAGAATATCTCTCAACATTGATGCCTTTGATGATATGTGGTACTCCAGGAATTTGTTCGATGCGATCGTTCTGCTCCTTCATCTGTTTCTGCATGGTTAGCAGTAAATTTTGTAATTCTGAGTTATTAGATATACCTGATCTCGTTTCGAGGGATTCACTAGGAGTATCTCCTCTTCCTGAGTTTGCCAACTCAGATTGAGGATTTTCCATGGTGATGGTGTTATTGAGGGGTGTCGTCGGCGGTGTAGGTAACGCTGCCGGTAAGCCTCTCGCAAATTCTTGCAAAGCTTGGCTCACATACTCTACAATCATTTGCTTTACATGATCTTGTTCCACAATTTGATCATTATCGCCATTGTTGTTATTGGATCTTTCTGGGGATTGTTCCCTCGAACCACGTGGAGTTACTGAAGGCGATGGAACTGGGGTTCCACTCCTTTGTTGGTTGTTGTTGTTGGAGTTTGACATAATTCAGGGGATATCCCTTGAAAAGTAAACAAAGATTATCAGATTCCCGGTAACGGAACCAATTTGTTTAACCAAAGAATTAGACCATTTGACTAAAGCTTATTTTTAAGATGAATACGGGTTACTGATAATCAAGGTAATGGAGAAAAATGAATAATAGACAGTATTGCAGAAATATAGAAAATCGAAATTAATTGTATTCGAGAATCAGATGCCTTTACATGTTGTATTCCCCTCCCTTATATAGGAGATTCTTATAACGTACGACTCTTGCTTTGGTTACTCATTAATGACTAATTATGACATTAATGAGGCGTTACAAAGGATAACGATAATTGGGTTCGGTTACATAACGTTCGAGTAATCAATTGTGGGTCCTTGAATCTGCCCGTAGCTTTGTCTAGATTCATTCTGACCGTGCCTCTCTCCCGTTTTGATCAAGTTGAGTTTCCCGTGGTTGATAAGTTCGTGGGTTTACTGAACCGTGCCTCTTTGTACCGTACCTCTTCAAAGAATCACATCCAGCTGTCGCGTTTTCCTATGTCCACATGACTGGTTGAGTTGTCAAAAACTGACTTACGTGTGAAACTCTTTTTTACCAATACAACTCTTAAGTCCCAAATCACCTAACGAAGCTATCAGATCCATAAAATCCACATTCCAAGGTCGTTTACGAATAAGTCAACTCCCAGTTGACTTTTTCACCTATAAGTTAATTTAAGAGACTAAGTGTCTCTGTCCTCACCACGACCACTCCGAAACTGAACCAATCGGCCCAACACAACATAAATAGGCTAAGCAACATATGGTAAAGCAGAAACGGGGAAAACGAGGCTAATCTCACAAAACGACCGGCCGAGTCGTTACAAATGTTTCTTAAGGAGACAAAAGAATTGTCATATATAAATGTATGTGACCTTAATATTTTTAATCAGGTGAACATTTGAATTATAAAATTATTAAAAAGATATTTTTCTAGTTGAAAGTACTTATTGAAAAAATAATAATAACAATCAAGTAATGCATTTAATGAAGATAGTGAAGGTTGAATAAAAAGTGGGGTCCGCCTAAAGAATTTAATAGCTTATGGCCACGTTAGTTTTGGTTTTTTCTTTTATTAAGAACCTACAACCAAACTTTTGAGCCTAGTATACAAGCAAACAATGCACTAATATATTTGAAATGACTATTATGCCCTTGGTCAACCTCCTCTTCTCTCTTCTATATAATAAAAAATTTGATTTAACCGATAAACCGCTTGATATTGCTAATTCGATACCAATTTTCCAGATGTCTTATTCGTTGGCTAGCAGATTACTATATTTATAAATCGGTAACCGATAAGCCGAACTGTTAAGTGTAAATATCAGCTTGATCCACCTGATAAGCACCCCTAATTGAATTTCTAAATTCACTACTAAACTCTTCTGTTTTATAAGAAGATTAAAAGTATTTATTGGGGTGTAATGTATTTGTAAACCATAATTTAATCATATTACAAATTAATTTTTATTCATGTGATATACTTCAAAAAGTTTGGAAATATTTTCTCCATAAAAAAGATACTATGCAATTCTTTTTTTTTTTGGTTAAAGGGATTAATTATATTAACAACTAAACAGTTAAAACAGTTACATCATCAGAGAAGTAAGTAGCATCCCCCTGTACCATAAATTATGTCATAGTATCACTATTATATTCCATAATAGTTCTAGGAAAGGTAGTTCTTAGGATGTCTACCCAAAAAAGTTTCATTTGCAAACACCGGAGGAACTAATAGCGTAGTTGTCTTCCCAAAAAGATTTTTCCTTGCTCCTTCCTTGGCTAGCATATCAGATAATATGTTCTACTCTCTATGGTTGTGTTTCACCACTGCTCGGCCCATCCTTTGAATCAACAACTTGCATTCGGAGATAATAGAGTCATAAGTATCATTTCTCATTTTAAGCATCCTTATGATCTTTGTAGAGTCAATAGATATTTCTAGCGGTGTGAGGCCCTTTGTTCGGCAATTTGAAATCCTTATTAAAAAATAGTTAGATCAACATGAGTATTGGTGGTGTGTGTCATGCTTCCTATGTATCCTAGGACCCAATCACCGGAGTTCCTAAAAACACCCCCAGTTCATTCTGCTCCTAGATTACCTAGTGATGCCTCATAACTGTTAAGTGTATAGTACCCCCCTGGTGGGGGTTCCTACTTAATCCAGATAACTATCTGTTTTCGCATTAATTTCCTCCTTGTTAGGTTATGATATTTCGTGGATTTATATAGCATTGTGGACATAAATATAGTCATTCCTTATTTTGATAAGATTGTGATTCCTTGTTAGCTAGATGTGCCAGAAGCAAAATGGAAAGATAACCTCCAAGACAGGTTGTTATGGAAAGGCTTCTTCCTGAGGTTGGTCCACATGTTAGACCATGTCTGACTTGTGAAGGTGATGTGTTGTTGTTCATATGCATAAGTTCTTTGAATGGTAAGATTATGATAGAACAACTTGGACGGGGTAGTCAAAGAAAATGTGGACGACTGTGTTCAAGGTTTGATGAACAGAAGCAACATACGGGGTTGCAGTTGACACTAATTGTTTGGAGATCAAATTCAGTAGTGAGTTTGACATGGTGCAGTAGCCACAAGAAAGTTTTAAGTTTGGTGGGTACTTTGAGTTTCCAAATTTAGTTGAAGTTTTTATTGTTCCTAGTTGTTGGAGAGGCTCTTTTGTGCTTAGGAACATGTAGGCAGACTTAGTGCTGAAAATGCCATTACTAGTAAGGCCCCAAATCATCTTGTCTTATTTGATAAGATTGTTTGGGATGAAGGTGGATGTTATTAAATTCATGATATTGTCAGGGACATTAAATGAGAGAGAAGAGGTGTTCCAGTCACCACTATTGTAACTAGCTACCACCTTGATGGTTTGATAATTTGTGGTTAGTGGTCCCTTAATCACAGTTCTAATTGGAATCTTATATGGGATCCAAGCATCATTAAGGAAATTGACTATGTCCCCTTTATTGATCACCCATCTAGAAGCTTGTCTACATGTATCCCCCGCCTTTAGGATACACTGCTAGATGGGGGATTTGGCATCTTAGGAATGTGGTTCTAGTTGCAGTGTTTATAAATAAGGACTTTGGCCTAAAGAATGAAGGATTATGGTATGTCCTCCAAGAAAGTCCAGCATGGATTGCGCTATTCTTGCAACATACTCGTTGCAGTCCCGTACCTCTCTGGTTTTCTAGCTTAATGACAGTCTCCCATCCTACAAGGTGCATCTTTTTCCTATTTGGACTGGTGTCCAATATAAAGTTCCTTTGAATTCTATTAATCAACTTAGTGATTTTGGAGGGTAGTTTGTAAATTGAATGATATGGTTTGGTATGTTGTTCAGGGATGTTTTAGCTAGGGTAGTTCTGCTTATCATGTTGAGGTAAATGATTTTCCAGCCAGTTAGTTAAGATTGTATGTTATTAATAATAAATAACTATTATATGGTCTCTCATGAGAAATTAGGAAGCCCAAATATTTGCCAAAAGTGGAGGTAGCCTGGATTGGGAGATTGGCAAAATAAGCCTCCACCTGATCAGGTTTGCAGTTAGAGGAGAAGAAGACTCTAGACTTAGTTAAATTAATTTTCTGGCCTGATGCTTCGTTGAAAAAGTTCAAAGTGATGGGGATGATATTGCAGTTCCTAGAGTTGGCTCTTGCAAGAGGGTTAGATCATCAGCAAAGAAGAGATGAGAGATCTTGGAGCCAGACCTACAAATGATCATTGGGAACCACTCTTTGGTAGTAACTGCATTCCCAATGAGTCTATTTAGAGTCTCTCCATACACATAATAAAAAGGTAGAGGGATATGAGGTCTCCTTACCTAATACCCCTAGTAGGCTTGAAGGAATCAGTTTGGCCCCCTTGACCAAGATGAAGATGGAGGATGAGTTAACACATGAAAGGATGAGACTAATGAGATCACTGAAAAAGTTGAAAGCATGGAGTGTATCCCTAAGGAAAGACATTCAATCATATCAAAAGCCTTTTCCAAGTCAATCTTTATGATCATGTTGGCATTTGTTTATCTCATTTTTTCCAAAGTAATTAATGTATTCTTGGATAATTATTGTATTATAAAAGGCACTCTTATTAGATAAGAAGCTGGCTTGGCTAGGGACTATTGTATCTCGAAGGTATGGTTTGATCATATTGACCATAATCTTGGTGATTGATTTGTAGATTGTGCTACAAGGCCCTATAGGTTTAAAGTTCTTAAGCATGGTAGCCTAGGGGCCTTTTGAATAAGGCATAGCAGAGTTGAATTCATAATGGGGTGCATAGTTCGGTTTTTAAAGCTATTTTTACAAAATCCAGTAACAACCTTGCCCACTATGTTCCAGTATTTCTGATAGAAGAAAGGGTGCAGTCCATCAGGACCAGGAGCTTTAAAAGGTTTGAAGGAGAAAATGGCCCTCTTGACTTCACTGTCACTAAGGGGTGAGCTTAGGTTGTCTCTTTGCATGTTGGATAGTGTGTGGTTTTGACCAGTTGGGCTGGTAGTAAGGATGGGGGATTATGTGTGTGAAGAAGTATAGAGGGAGAGTTGAAGTATTTAAGGATAGAGTCTTTGATGTCCTGTTGTTCATGGTGCCAATTACTAGTTTCATCCTTAAGAGAGAGGATTTTATTTCTCCTTCTCCTATTGAGAGTATATGTGTGGAAGAATCTGGTATTTTCATCCCCATAAGTAAACCAATTGATTTTAGATTTCAGCTTCCAGAAGTCCTCTTTATTTTTTAGGGTGAAGTCCAATTCCTTAGTCAAATTGTTTTCCAAGTTTAGGAGGAAATGACTATATTGGTAACGAAGGGACTTTTGAATGCCAGCTATTCTGGCCATGAGCCTCTTCTTCTTTGGGGTATATTACCAAAGGTACTCCTATCCACTGGGTATCACTTCCTTTAAATTGTTGAGTCGATTGGATAAGAGTGGAACTAGGGGGAATGACTCTTGGATAAGGCTAGGGAAAGATGGGTGACTGCACCACATTGTTTCAAATCTGAAAGTTCTGTTTCTTCTAGGATTAGATTCATTTTTTAGTCTAATGAGCAAAATGCAGTCGCCAGAGTGGGTCCTAGGATGTGTAATAGTATCTTGTGGGTACTCTAAGATACAAGAGTCATTAGCAAAACACCTATCAATTATTTCTAAAATCAGGCTATTTCTATTTCTATACCTCTTGTTAGTCCAGATGTATTTACTTCCCTTGTACCCTAGGTCTACTAGTTTTCATTGATTAGGGTAGTTTCAAAATAAGTTGCTCATGTTAGGGTCTATGCAGTTGCCACCAAACTTATCCCTAACTTTCAGAACTTCATTGAAATCAACCGACTACCACTTCCTAGAAATATCAGCTAAATTATCCCAAAGCCATTTCCTATCAGTTAGGTGATTTCTAGCATATATTGCAGAAAATAGTCAGGGGGTATGAGAGGGTAATACCTTGACCATGATATGGATACCTTCATATATCTGAATGATGTCCTTTTTCCGCGTTATGACAATGCCTCCAAACAGACTAATCGCCGGAAACTTTATGTGTAAGTCAAATTGGAGCCCCTCTGTCAGCTTCTTGTGATCAGCCATCCCCGTCTCTAGTAGCACTAACATAGCAGGTTTATGGAGATGGACCATTATTGAGCAGCGCCTTCTGAACTCCGCACTGTTTCCACCTCTAACATTCCATATGATATAACTCATTAGAGGATTGGGGTTGGTTGGGATTTCTGGCATTTGTGCCTTCTCTATCCGCTGAGTAGGCGCCACCATTTTCTTCTTTCCTGAACTCTGCATGTCACATTACTGAGATTAGTGTTGCCAATGGCTTGAGCACCCCTGCTTCTAGTGAGGTCCTAGTCTCATTCTGCACTTGATTAGGTCCCTGGTGCACAGTAGGATTAAGATCTCGTTGCACTCCACACTGAATTTTATGCCCCTCACTGAGTCCACTAGCAATGAGTTTGTCCTCAGTAGGACGTAGTTCCTCTTTGCTAGTTGCACCTCTTTGGTTGTTTTTTCCTCTATCACATCTAAAAATTTGGTTATTTCCTTTGTTATATTTCCCAATTTGACCCTCTCTATAAGAGTTTAAGATGAAGCCTCATGATGGATCAATTGGTCGATCACTGTAAACTTAGGTGTTGCTACTGGGTCCTCCATCGCTGGATTCGGGAAGAAAGGGATCGATAAGAATGTCTGTTGAATGAGGTTTTTTATCATTGGTGGATCCGTGTTGCTCTGGGTGTTGTTGTTTTTCTAGAGTACCATGAATTTCCATAGTTGGGAGCCAAAGGTTGCTAAGCCCCTGTTCAGAGCCTCCATTATTACGCTCGCTAGGTAAGTTGGAGTTTGGATGATGAGGGTGACTAGTTGGTTTCCCAATTGAAAAGTGTATGTTAGCCCTTGTCCCTATAAGGCCAGTTCCAACCAAGACGTCGGTGTGTGGTCCAACGGTAGTTGAGCAGAGGTTAAAATGATGGGTGGTTGTTGTGGTTGTTCCATTTGTGGTTTTTTTTTTGTCTTTCCTCTTTGAGTGGTGGTGGGGACTAAATTAGACTGAGAATGCATGTTAGCAGATTTTAAAATTAGGGTCAAATCATTTCCCGTATGCTGAGTTTTGATATTTGTGTCTAATACCGAGGACATGGAATTAATTGTGCATCTATTTGAGTTCATGGAGGTTGTCATGTCACCCGAATTTGGATGATTACGCAGGTGATGCACTTCAGTAGCCATGGATTGTGGTGGGATTGTTTCTCTAAAGTGTTTTGTTAGTGGGTGAGTAGAGGGAGGGTAGATATTGTCGTAGGGTGTATCAGTGGGGAGGGTGTTTACTAATTACGGATGTCCCAGGATAGTGGACTTTGTTGAATTTGGGTGGGCCAATACCGCCTCCCTTGCCAGTCCCTTTGTTTCCAAAAGTGGTCCTAACCTTTGTTTCATCGTGGGGGCCGTTGTTTGTAGGTTTGGGTGTTGGGTAAGTTCTGTGGCAAACCCTGTAGTTGTTTCGCCCAGACCAAACACCGCCTTTCTCTTAGCATTGGACTTGGGTTGTTTTTGCATGGAGTGGGCTTTGGGGGAAGAAATGTTGGAGTTATTTTGATTAGCCAAGTTAACAAACTTAATTTTTTTTTCTGGGCTGTTGGTGGTTGTTTACTTTGTTGACATTTTTTTTAGCATTATATTTGAAATTTTTTGTTTCAAGAAACTTACCAGAATTTGCATCGAATATTTTTACCTGAATTTCTTGTGTTGAGTCGCCATTCGTGTTTTGATTTTTTGTCGTTCTAGATTGGCCTTGAGTTGTAGCACGAGCCCATTTTTCCCTCCTTGGGAAGGTTACAGCCTTCTGGTCATCTTTCTCGTCATGCATTTTGTGGGCTTTAGAACATCTGATTGTTCTTGTAAAGGGAATTGTGATTGTAGTCTATGGGTGCAGGATTTCATGGTGTGCCATATCCTTCTACAACCTTTACGTAAGATTCTTTCTCCTTCGTAGATTACTGATTGTTTGTGGTCGCCACTAATAATTGTTGTTTCCACCGGTGTTTCAAGTGGAACTTGAATGCAGAGACACGTGTATCTCCCTCTCAAGATTGATGATGTGCATGTGTCTATTTTGAGTAATTTTCCTAGTTTTCTTCCAATTTTTTTAGTATTTCTTTATCATAAAACTATGTAGGTGATCCACGCCCAATCCACACTCAACAATGAGTGAAAACGGTTGTTGGAAGAATAGTACCTAACCATAAGTCGGGGTCGATTTCCTCAGGGAGTTAACAAAGTGTGTTAGGGTGTACACTTGATGAATGTGGAAGAAATATCTCAAATACGATTCCAAATAAGATGATTTTGTAGTTTACTTCTACAATCTATAATAACAATGATTATCTAGAGAAAAGAAACTAGAGATTTGAGTAAATATTTTTGTTGTTTTTCAAATAGGTAAAAGGCCTAGGGTTACAACCTTCACCTAGGTGTTAGCCTAATGGGTTAATTATGTTAACACTTGTTTTAGTGATCAGGGTGTATTATAGCTCTCAACTCTAAGTTATCCACCCAATACCTCTCAGCCATAGAGTGATTTTGTCCAATTTGACTTTCTCAAGCCCAAATGGGTATCAAGACAAATAGTTGATATGAGCTCAAGTTGGGTTTTCCTTGTCTCTAATTCAAACCCTTTAATTAGGCTAGTCAAAACCTTAACTAGCCCAATTTCTTCTTAGCCAAGTTTTCCTAGACTAGGTCTCTCTTTCTTAAGTAAAGACCAAGTCAAAAAGGCATGAATCAATGTTTGCATCCATTAATTATAGAATTAAAGCATAAACAAGGCTAAATAATAAACATCCAATTGTAAACAAGCATTGAATTAATTACTTACACACTAAGGTTAGGTCACGCCCCTAGAAAATATCTAGCTACTAATAATAGAAATGGAAGAAAATAAAGAAGAAACACTAATTAAAGCCATAATAGAAAATTAAAATAATAAAATAATGTGTTTTTAATCCAATTTGGTCAAAAATTACCAAAAGTGGTAAACTACAATGGCTACAGCTAAAAAACTACCAAACTTAACTTAAAAAAGTGATTCCCGTGTATTTATAGTGACCCAAAATTCGCTGACAAAAATTCCATTCGGGAGAATCGGTGGGCGCACAATTCCATGTGTGGTCCGCTCTTTACTTGGATCTACATGTTGAAGACTCTGGCGGCCGCACAATTTGGTATGTGGTTGCACTTCAGCTTTTACGACCGCATTTTTCCTTCTGCGGCCGCACCTTGATCGTGTTGCAAACTCTCTGAACTTTTTGAATTCTTGTCAGTGCGACCATGTTTTTATGCGGCCGCAAAAATTGTGTGCAGTCCGCACTTGGCTTCAGTCATCTTCTGAGCATGAGTCACCAGATATGCGACCGCAGAGTGAATTGTGTGGTCCGCGCTTTCTTCTGCAGTCACATAATTACTTCTGCGGACCACATTTTTGGTGGTTGCACTCCTTCTTGCCTTATGAGATGGAACAATCTGAGTTAGATTTTCTTCATTCAAGTCCAGTTCTCCAACATTCCTGCAATGTGCACAATTTTATTAGTTTTGGGAACAAAAATTAACACTTTCAGACTAAAACTAAAGCAAGAAGGTACTAATAAGTGGTTAAAATCCACACTTATCAGTACGCAATCATGGTAGTCAAATCCATATGATAGTAAAGTATAGAGTTGCCTCTTGTGGGAAAAATTTTGGCTCCCATCTCCTAACTGAGAGGAAGTTCCCAAATATGAACCAAGGGCCTTGGTGTAGTGCCTTAACCATATTTCCTCTACTCCGAACTTGGCAATAAAATCCCATCCTAAGTCAATCAAAATTAACTGTTCGGATGGGCTTCAAAGATCAACCAGTTTGTAACAGAGGTATTGGTGGGGCATCCTACGACCAAACACTTTGATGATAAGGGAAAAGCGCCATGGATGATACAGGCATTCCTTGTCATCCTAAGAGAGAATAATAAGGCCAATATTCTCTTTCCCTTTGTCCTTGATATTGTCTGAAGGCCAAGATTCTCTTTCCCTTTGTCCTTGATATTGTCTGAAGGCCAAGATTCTCTTTCCCTTTGTCCTTGATATTGTCTGTGGGAGGCTCACTCTCATAATATTGGGATAGATTTGTGTCTTTTTTGTCGAGTAGCGTTTCATTATAGGAATGAGATGGGTTATCATCTTCTTCCATATGAGTGCTACTCCGATCCGGTGGTTCCGGTGGGATGTTTGGTGGTTTGGAAATTGTGTCCATTGTACACAAAAACTAGAGAGAAGTCCGAGTTTCGCGCTCTAAAAATTCAGAAAAGTAGTACATCAACCACATGGGTTTCGGTCTATGCAATTTTAAACACACACACATACATATAATATATAATGAACAATAAAAACCTAATGTCTGTTATGAATATATATTATATAATGGATGTTCATTTAGTACTCTGTTGTAAATAAGTTTCCTGAAGAAGCTTATCCATATGGGGCACTGTCCTAAATATGTTTATCTATTTAGTACTCTATTGGAAATAAGCCTCCTGAAGAAGCTTATCATTTTGGTACTCCGTTATGGATAAACATTACCCCCGGAAGAAGATTATCTACATCTGGTACAGTAGCAACTTACAAGCAGCTTACACAGAAGCTTGCAGTAGCAGCTTACACAACAACTTCCTTCCTCTATAAATAGAGGAGATTTCAGTTCATTATGTACATCGGTTTGAAAGTTCAATAATATATCAGTTTCTCTCTACACTTGTCTTTAGTTTATTTACTTTACAGTCGTTATTTTATAACACGTTATTAGCACGAGACTCTGCCATCTTGAGCAAATACTTTGAAAGTATCAAAGGTACGAACTTTCTTTTTCTAAATAATGTCAAATCTTTCTAAACTTGAATTTGTAGCCATGGATATATTGGGCAAAAGCTACATATCTTGGGTGCTTGATGCTGAAATTCATCTTGATGCGATGAGTCTGGCAGACACCATCAAGCATAAAACCAAGACCGTGCCAAATCCATGTTATTCCTATGCCATCACCTTGATGAAGGCTTGACAATGGAATATCTCACTGTTAAACATCTAGTCATACTGTGGAATAATTTGAAAGACAGATATGACCACCTGAAGATGGTCGTTCTTCCACATGCACGTTATGACTGGACTCATTTAAGGCTACAAGATTTTAAATCTATCAGTGAGTATAATTCTGCTATGTTCAGGATTATTTCCCAATTGAAATTATGTGGTGATAATATTACTGATCATGATATGTTGGAGAAAACTTTCACCACTTTTCATGCCTCGAATATGCTCCTGCAGCAGCAATATCGAGAGATGGGATTCAAAAAGTATTCTGAACTTATCTCCATCTTCTTGTAGTCGAGCAACATAATGGTCTATTAATGAAAAATCATGAAAGCCGACCAACTGGTTTTTGTCCATTCTCTGAAGTGAATGAGACGAACTTCCACCAAGCTAAGTATGGAAGAGGTTGTGGCCCCAGCCGTGGTCATGTCCGTGGTCGGAGAAGAAAATATAATCATGGTAATAATAATGCACCAAAGAACCCTCCTAACCACCAGCAGTGGAAAAGGAAGGAACAAAATCATGAAGTGGTGCAAGCAACAAATGCAAAAAATGCATGTTATAGATGTGGGGGGAAAGGACACTATTCACGTACCTGTCGTACGCCAAAGCACCTGGTTGAGCTTTATCAAGCCTTCCTGAAGAAGACAGACAAAAATGCTGAAGCAAATTTTATTTTTGAAGATAATTTAGACTTCATGCATTTGGATGTAGCTGATTACTTTGCACTCCCAGAAAGAGAAACAAGTCATGTAATCGCTGATGAATCTGTAGAAACGTAAATATTTTAATTTTTGTTGTTTGTAGTAGATAGTACGGCTATGTAATAGAAGTTACGTTTTGATAATAACGTTTATTATACTATATTTTGTTTATGTCGTTTTGAAGAATATGGATAATCCTCAAATTATGTTTGGATCAAAGACCAATCATGAAGATATTTGTGTAATTGATAGTGGAACAACTCATGCCATATTCAAAGATCAGAAATACTTTTCTTATTTGCATAAGGAAAAAGCAAATGTTTCTACAATTTCTGGTAATATAAGTTTGATTGAAGGCTCCGGAAGAGCAATTGTATTTCTGTCTAAGGGAACAAAACTTATTATAAACAATGCATTATTCTCCTCCAAGTCCCGAAGAAACTTGTTGAGTTTTATAGATATCCGCCGAAATGGGTATCATGTTGAGACAATAGATGAAATGAACGACGAATATCTTTGTATTACAAATAATATTTCTGGCCAGAAATGCATAGTAGAAAAGTTACCAACTTTATCTTCTGGCTTATACTATTCAAAGATCAGTGCAGTTGAGGCACACTCTATCGTAAATCATAAGTTTACTGATTCAAATACTTTTGATCTTTGGCATGGCCGTTGGGCCATCCTGGATCAATAATGATAAGACGAATTATTGAAAATTCAAGTGGACATCCACTAAAGAACCTGAAGATTCTTACAAATGATGAATTTTCTTGTGATGCTTGTTATCAAGGTAAAATGATAACTAGACCATCACCAATGAAGGTTAGCATGGAATCCCCTGCCTTTTTAGAGCGTATACATGGGGATATATGTGGACCTATTCACCCACCAAGTGGGTTGTTTAGATATTTTATGGTCCTAATAGATGCATCTTCAAGATGGTCTCATGTGTGCCTACTATCATCTTGCAACCTGGCGTTTGCAAAGCTATTAGCCCAAATAAGTCGATTAAGGGCACAATTCCCAGATTATCCTATAAAGGCTATTCGCCTTGATAATGCTGGAGAATTCTCATCTCAAGCTTTTGATGATTATTGTCTATCAATTGGGATAAAAGTTGAACATCTTGTAGCTTATGTTCATACTCAAAATAACCTTGCAGAGTCATTTATTAAACGCCTACAATTGATAGTAAGACCGCTACTTATGAAAATAAAATTGCCCACTATTGTTTGGTGACATGCTATTTTGCATGCAACATCACTTATTCGTCTCAGACCGACACATTATAATAAATATTCTTCGTCACAATTAGTTTTTGGTCATGAACCAAATATTGCCCATCTACGAATTTTTGGATGCGCTGTATATGTGCCAGCACCACCACCACAGCGTAGTAAGATGCGCCCACAGAGAAGGTTAGGAATATATATTGGGTTTGAATCACCCTCTATTATTCGCTATCTTGAACCATTGGCGGGAGATTTATTTACTGCTCAATTTGCAGATTGTCGATTTAATGAAACAAATTTCCCACATTTAGGGGGAGAGAAAAAGGAAATCAAAATAAAAATTGTGTGGAAAGTTTCATCATTATCTTATTTTGATCCACGTACCCCTATATGTAATCAGGAGGTCCAGAAGATCATCCATTTACAGAATATAGCAAATCAAATGCCAGATGCATTTACTGATTTGAAAAGGATTACTAAATCACATATCCCTGCAGAGAATGTCCCTATCCGAATTGATGTCCCAGCAGGACCATCTACTAGCATGATAGCTAGTAAACCCAAAACACGCCTGAAGCGTGGTAGGCCTCTGGGTTCTAAGGATCGAAATCCTAGAAAAAGAAAATCGACAAATGATCAAAATAATACTATGAATTGATCTCCTGAAGAGACCCAAGATCTGATTAGTTCTGAGATTCCTGAAGAAATCAATGAACCCGAGACTCAGGTGAGTGAGGAACTTTTAATAAGTTCTACTGGTGATGGGATTAATTTAAATCGATCTGAAATAGTGGTGGATAATATTTTTGCATATAATGTTGCACTAAACATTATGCAAGATAGTGAGGATCTTGAACCCCGATCTGTCGAAGAATGTCGACAAAGATCTGATTGGCCAAAATGGCAAGAGGCAATTCAATCGGAATTGAAGTCCCTTGCTAAAAGAGAGGTCTTTGGGCCAGTAGTCCAAACACCTGCTGGTATAAAGCCAGTTGGTCATAAATGGGTTTTTGTGCGGAAAAGAAATGACAAAGATGAAGTTGAAAGATACAAGGCTCGCCTTGTTGCACAAGGATTCTCACAACGACCTGGAGTCGATTATGAAGAAACATATTCACCCGTTATGGATGCCATAACATTTCGATATCTCATCAGTTTAGCCTTACATGAAAGGCTTGAAATACATCTAATGGATGTGGTTACAGCTTATCTGTACGGGTCACTTGATAATGAAATTTACATGAAAATCCCTGAAGGATTTAAAATGCCCGAAGCAAATTTAAAATCTCGGGAAATGTATTCAATCAGATTACAAAGATCTTTGTACGGTTTAAAGCAATCTGGGCGCATGTGGTATAATCGCCTTAGTGAATATTTGCTGAAAGAAGGTTACATAAATGATGTTATTTGTCCATGTATTTTTATAAAGAAAATGGCATCAGAATTTGTTATACTTGCTATTTATGTTGATGAAATAAATCTTGTTGGAACTCCAGAAGAGCTCCAAAAGGCAATTGAATATCTTAAGAAAGAATTTGAGATGAAAGATCTTGGAAAGACAAAACTTTGTCTTGGTCTGCAAATTAAAGATTTAGCATACAAGATCTTTATCCATCAATCTGCCTATACAGAAAGGGTCTTAAAACGCTTTTACATGGACAAAGCGCACCCATTGAGTACACCAATGGTTTTTCGATCACTTGAAGTGAATAAGGATTTGTTCCGCCCTCCAGAAGAGAATGAGGAATTCCTTGGTCCCTAAGTACCATATCTCAGTGCAATTGATGCATTAATGTATCTTTCTAATGCTACAAGGCCTGACATAGCATTTTTTGTTAATTTAATAGCAAGATATATTTCTTCTCCTACACGGAAACATTGGAACGAGATTAAGCATATATTGCGATATTTAAAGGGAACTCTTGATATGGGTTTGTTTTATGCTAACAAAGATAGTGCAGATCTTGTTTGTTATGCATATGCAGGTTATTTATTTGATCCCCATAAAGCTCGATCTCAAACCGGGTACGTATTTACTTATGGAGGTACTGTCATGACGCTCCAAAGCAATCTATTGTTGCTACTTCTTCAAATCATGCTGAGATAATAGCTATTCATGAAGCAA
>ML311153.1:0-46005 GCA_005239505.1 Nicotiana paniculata
CCGGATTATATTTGCAGCGCCCGTTTAGTCTTTCTATAAGACATAGTTGAGCGTGATCACTTATGCTACCCTAACCTCCTTATTAGTATGTATATTATCTCCCATATTGTTCTGCGTGCTTTTCTTTCCTTTTTGATTGATGTCAAAGGGGGAGAAAAATGTGAGTAAACACCAGCAGGAGGAAAACAATTACAATTATTCAGGGGAGATGGAAACAACATGAAATCAGGGGGAGCAACACAACTCAGGGGGAGAAACACATAGAAAGGGAAGTATCTTAATTTAATGTTCTCTTGGTTTACTCCCTCTTGATTGTCATCATCAAAAAGAGTGATATTTATAAGTTTTAGTTTAAGTTTCAATGATGACAATATTGTCTTATGTTAAATTCGCAGGACTACGAGATTCGAACTAACAAAAAGGAAAGAATGAATATGCTAATCAAGATGCGATGGACTGCAAGATACGAAATAGCAATAAGGAAAGAATGAAGATGTTGTTTAAGATACGATTGCTACATTAATGGTCAATCAAGAGAAGCTAATTTATTCGACCTCAATCAAAGGAGTTCAGACTGCCAATCACGAATACTCAATCAAGAAGCTTGCCAGCAAATATTCTCTATCTAGAAATAAGCTCACTCCAGGCGTAAATGGCTCCTCAATACAAGCTAGTGACAAGGAAAGTCACAATCGAATCTGGGCTCTTCTTGGAGCAGGATTCGAAGAGGCACCCATTGGGTCAAATCCCTTTGAAAATATGGTGTGCCTCTAATTTCGTACAAAACTCAACGACTCTTTTCTCTCCTATAAGAAGGTTGATAATCTCAAGAAGAAGGCTTGTGCAACTACACACATTGTATTCTAAGTCTATCTACTTCTTAGCCTAAACACTGTAATCCTTAGTTATCAGTGTCTCAAAAGATAGGAAAATCTAGAACACAAAAGAGAGTTGTGTCAAATATTTAGAACTCATTGTTGATACTTTTCGTTGATGGTGAACGATTTAAAACCATCTGTATTGTAATACTTTCAAAGATCTTAAGGGAACCCTTTTGACTAATTTTAAACAGCCAACAATTCAACCCCCCCCCCTCCCCTCCTGTACTTTCAAAAGATGGGAGACGTCTTCTGATGGTACTGTAGGAGGCAATGTTGAAATAAAAGAGAAAAAGAAAAGAAAACTTTTAAAAATCAGGAAATTAATATTTGAACAATGCTTTTTGTTTCTCTCTCTTTGAGAGAGTGAAATATACTCACTTGGCCACCTCAGCATTTAAGGAGGTATATATTCTATTTTTAAAATAGTGCAAGGGGGTATTAGGACCCCTTGTAGAACAAATGTGTAGTTGAAAATACGGTGATAGTTTGAGGGGGACTTATGCCTTTTTCCAAAATCTAAAACATTCAATATTTTTTCAACTTTGCTTCTTCAATATCTACAAAACATATCTTGCACGCTACTAGGTATGAGAGAAAATGATCAAAATGGTCCTTAATGTGTAGGGGTAGAATATTTTGGTCCTTAATGTATACCACATAACAGAAATAGTCCTCAATATATATGAAAAGTTGATAGTTTGTTTAATCCAAAACTAACAGTAAATAAAAAAATACCTGTTAAATATAATCGTGAATCCATCAAAAGTGACGCCTGGTGGTCCCTCTCTCTCAGGCCTCTTTCTTTCACAATTTCTTCTGCAGTTTTCCATACTTCTTGTTATTATTTTTCTTTCTAGTAAAAATTACTCTTTTATCTCACAAAAATATCTTCAAATTCAAAAAGGGTATTGTTTGACCAAAAAATGATAATCTTTGGTTAAACTAATTAATTCGTTATTAAAGGAGGTTAATCTTAGTTAAAGCTAATAACTATAGATCTTAGTTTAGCGGTGTAGATGAAGTGGACATTGGCGAAACAGATTTAATGCGCCAATATTAAATACATCGAATGGAATAATATGTTAGAAATATCGTATATTAAATAGCAATAAATAACACTAAATGTAAATAAGGAGGAAGATTCACCCAATATTGAATGAGATTGATGATTCCTTCCTCTGACAGTGATGAATGACAAGAATATAAGAGAATATTGAATACTTTCTCGGATCTGGTGGAAATGACAAGAGATAATCCAAAAAGGTCGAATCTATTCAGAAAGTTGTTCTTTGTATTTATCTAAAGAGCTTGTTTTTCAAAAGAGTTCTTATCCTGTAAAATATTACATGTCTTTTTACTTATCTCTCATTATATTAATATGAGATATTCCCAAAGGATCCTAAAAGTACAAACAGAGAGAATATTCAATAGAATATTCCCTCTAAAGATCCCAATACAAACTAACCGTTACTTCTATCCGCACTGCTCGACCTCGGCCATGATTGACCGCTTGTCGACTCGTTCCCTTGATCACTGGTCGACCTCGGCCAAACTGCCCATGATAATTTACAAATTACTCATGATAATCATCTCTTCGTGCCGAGTTTCCTCAGTCTGATTTTGACACATACAGTTAGTCCCTCCACTTATCGAGGTTGTCTTTTGGTCGACCGAGGTGAGCGGACTTCATTAGTCGTAGTCGAGAAATTTGGGTAGGATGGTCGAGTAGTGAAGATCAAGGCCGAGATGGTAACGTGGCATTCTGAGAGCCACAACTTATTGTGATATTGGTTCAAAGTGACGTCACGACATCATGCGTCATTATTACGCATCTTCCCAATGTGTTGCATCGCTTTCTGTGCCCCTGTCATTTCGATCTTTGTGCATTTATGTTGGTTTTCTTGACTATAGTGTCTGTATTCTCTATAAATAAGTATTTGGAACCCTCTGAGTAACCCTTTAAGTTTCCCAATCTTTGAACGTGCATATTTTCCTATCTTCTTCTTTTTCCTGTGTTCTTGCTCCAGTTGCTCCTATTTTCGCACCCTTAATCTCTTTTCTCGTTTGGACGATTCTTGTTACTTCTACCTCTTTCGAGTGTGTATCTTCTGTACTTACAAACAACCAAAAAAGGTTAATGCACCTCCTGGCTCTGGTGAGACTTCTGACCCAATCCCACTAGCAGTGAGAATGCCTCCTCACGATGACGATGTTGTTGCTGCTGCTGAGGACGAGAGCTTTCCCACCATAGAGGAAATCATTCCTCGTAGTGACAAAGCCAGGTCGGACTTCTCGAAACTGCCTGCGAATGAGCCTGAACCTATAGAATCCAAAATGGACGCGGCAGACATCGCTGAGCTTAGGGCCAAGTACAACATCCCCACTCATATCGACCTGATCTCGGCTGGCCGCGACATAATTCATATTCATCGCCCTGGGTATTGTGCATTCTACACGTATTTGTTCAAAGTGGGCTATTCTCTTCCTTTTCCTCCATCGGCAGAGGAATTCTGCCGCTATTACGGCATCTGTCCGGCCCAGCTCTCTCTCTATATTTACAAACTTTTCCTCATGCTAATAAAGTATGCGGAACTGGATAACTGCGGGATTTCCATTCGCCACCCGCTGCGTCTCTTCGCACCAAGCTTCCTTAGAGGTAAGATGTTGCATCTTCTCCATTGTGGGAGTAAGGGATTGTCGGTGAAGATAGACGATAAGGCCAATCGTCGATTTTGGTTCAATTTCTTCTACATTAAGATCGAGCACGTGGTGGCAAACCCCAGTGGATTCCGTGAAGCGTGGAACTTTGCTCGTAAGTGTTTTTGCTGACTGATTTCTCGGTTGTTTATGTCATCGGTGACCTAATCGTTCCTCTTCTTCTTTTGTTCAGCCGAAAAAGAGCCTCCTACATTGGTCGCCAACATTCGTGACTGGGTGAGTCAAATTTTTCCCCACACGGTGGGGATCCGAAAATGGTCGGCATTCCACAAGAAGTTTAGAGGTAAACCTTCTGCAACCGGTAAGTCGTTCAATTCACCCTTCTGTTGCTTCCGCTTTCATGTCGTCTTCTTTTCTCTCCCTTTCTCCTATAGTAGGGTCAGTTTAACTTCTGTTTTTTCTGTCAGGTCGTAGGGATTCGAGAAGAGTGAAGGCTCCTGCCCCTGCTTTTCGTCAATCAGGTGACTCGACTGGGTCTCTACTTGCTGCGACCACAGGAAAGTCTGTTCAGACTTCTGCTTCTTCTCAGACTTCGGCACTGCGTAGACCTAGCAAACGGGCAGCATCCCCATCGACGGAGACTCCGGCTTCTCCTATATTTCACTTGGTAGACGGGTCGTCGTTGAGTGAAGAGGAACTGGTTCCACTAAAAAATCAGAGAGTACAAGTCGGTGACGAGGCAGCTGGAGCCGAAGAGTCGACAAAGGGCGAACCTGAGCCGTCCATGGCTGCATTTGAGGGCGGCGTGGGTTTATCCGCTGTGACTTTGCCACCTGCAGAGGTTGCAGAAATTGCTCCTTTGCCCGAAGTCATCGTCGAAGAAGGGGGCGATCAGAGGTGGCGTAGGCCATTCCAAGGAGGGATCCATCACCATCAGGACAAACTGACATTCCTTCATCAACCGAAGAGAGAGGGAAGAGTGTGGTCGTGGTCGACTATGAAACCAGTTCCGACGTCGACCTCGAAGAGGTGCGGATGTTCAACGAGGGGTTTACTCGGGTAGAAGTGAGGTTGGAGGGATCTACTCGCACTATAGTCGTTCCCCTGGACCGCGACTTATTGGTGAATACAGAGAACATGATTCCTTATTTGGGTCCTCTCTATTCTAACACCGAAGGCAGGACTTTACATACGTTCGATGATGTCGCTCTGTCGTCGGGCATAGCCGGAATGGCTTTAAAGGTAAGTTTTTGGTTTTTCTAGTTCTCGTACCTTACGTTCTCTCTCTCCTTTTTTTACTAACTTCTTTCTTCTGCTTTTCCTTTTTCATTATACCGTTATTTTGGAGATTGAGAGCTTGATGAGCGGGTTGGCGGGCTCGAGAGAGAGGTTTCGAACTTAAATGATCAGATCGCCACTCTTGAGGCTGAAAGGGAGCAGTTGTTGGCTCGACCGTCTTCCTCTCACACTTCCACTTATCCCAATGTTGTGCGGTATTTGTACGAGAAATGGATCCATGCCTAGGCCCATTTAGACATATTCAGGGACTTGATGATGGCATGGAGAGTTTATGATTTTGAGTTTGAGGATGCTCGTGCCAAGGCGCGTGCAACTCGAGTCGTTGTGGCTATGATCCCGCCTCACCGGGGGCAGGCAATGGTGAAGACGAATTGGACGGGATCGAGCAAGGTGCTTGGTACGATGACGAGTATTCGGACGGCAAGGACGACGGTAGGGACGATGCTGCTGAGTAACTTTTTGTAATCTTTATTTTTACTTTTGTAGGCGTCTGTATGGCACTTGTAAGACACCTTTTTGAAATTGGAATGCTATTTTTGCTGTTTATTTCCGAGTCTTCTGTTTCTTCCTTGGATATTTTCCTCATTTGGTTGCCTTGATTAGAAGAACTATGTTGGTAGGCGTTAACTCGAACGTGTTCGAGTGTGTATTTAATTAGTTCGAGCGAAGTCAAATGTCGCCTTTATTAATTCAAACAAGGTTAACTATAAATATCATTCGATCTAGGTCGAATGTTGTTCTTAGTTAATTCGAACGAGGTTAACTTTGAATCGAATTTGAGCTAGGTCGAATATTGTTCTTAGTTAATTCGAACGAGGTCAAATGTGAGTTGATTCGAGCAAGGTCGAATGTTACTCTTAATTAATTCGAACGAGGTCGAATGTGAGTTGATTCGAGCGAGGTGGAATGTTACTCTTAAATAATTCGAATGAGGTCGAATGTGAGTTGATTCAAACGAGGTTGAAAGTTACTCTTAATTAATTCGAACGAGGTCGAACGTGAGTTGATTCGAACGAGGTCGAATGTTACTCTTAATTAATTTGAACGAGGTCGAATATGAGTTGATTCGAGCCAGGTCGAATGTTACTCTTAATTAATTCGAACGAGGTCGAATGTGAGTATCTTAATTGGTGCAGCATTAAAATTGGTGGAGACATAGGAGAAACGACACTTTGCTTACTGTTGCTGTAATTTTGTATGGGCAGTCCCAAGTTGTTCCTAGATTTCCTTCCCGAGGATCTTTGCTTGCCTGTGTTTTGGCCTTGAGTATGTAGTCCCCGACTTTGAGCGGTCTGACCTTGGATTTTTTGTAGTAGTATCGCTCTGCCTGTTGTTTTTGGGCGACCATCCTTATGTAAACCATGTCTCTTCGTTCTTCAGCCTTATCAAGGTTTTTCCTTCTGCTTTCATCATTTCTCGACTCGCTCTCGTGGGAGTATCTTAGACTTGGTTCTCCGACCTCGACTGGTAAGGCGTCTCTCCTGTGCTTGTTTTTGGCGTTGTGCGATATGCCCATAGCACTTCCGGCAGTATTTCCGACCATAGTCCCTTGGCGTTCTCGAGCTTTTTCTTCATGATATTCAATATTGATTTGTTGGAGGACTCTACTTTCCCATTTCCCGTGGGATGATATGGCGTGGAGAGTATCCATTTGATATGCCATTTCTCGAAGAACTCACAGATTTTTTTTCCGGTGAATTGAGGCCCGTTGCCACAACTGATTTCTGTAGAGAGGTCGAAGCGGCACACAATATTCCTCCATATGAAGGCGATCACTTATTGCTCGCGTATTTGGGCGAATGGACCTGCTTCTACCCACTTGGAAAAATAGTCAGTTAAAACTAAAAAAAATCATACATTACCTTGTCTCGCCGGGAGGGGGCCGACGATGTCCATCCCCCATTTGATGAAAGGCCAAGACGAGGTGAATGAGTGGAGGTGCTCGCCCTCTTGGTGGATCATGGGGGCGTCTTTTTGGCATTGTTCGCATTTTTTCATGAAGTCGGCGGCCTCGTTTTTCATGGTAGGCCAGTAGTAGCCTGCTCGTATGAGGCATCTGACTAGAGCTCGATTGCCGGAATGAGCTCCGCAGTGACCTTCGTGGACTTCTTTTAGAACGCATCGTGACTGGTTTGGACCTAAGCATTTTTATAGTGGGACGCCATACGTTCTTTTGTACAGGTCGTTGTTTATGACGTTATACCTGGCCGCTTGCATTCCAAGATTTTTGGCTTTTTTTTAATCATCTGGAAGTATGCTGTCCTACAAGTATGTAACAATCCGATTGCGCCAGTCCCAAGTTAGGTTTATAGTTTGTACCTCGATTTGATTGATCGATGAGTGGAGGAGAGTGACCACGTTCCCTTCTCCGGATATGATTTTAGTGGCTACTGCTAGTTTGGCAAGGCCATCTGCTTCGATATTCTGCGCTCGAGGGATTTGGTCGAACTGGCATTCATTGAATTCGGGTAACAACTTACAGATCTCGGCCTGATATTTTTGTAGTCTTTGTTCCTTGATTTGGAAAGTCCCTATGACTTGATTGACGACGAGCTGAGAGTCTCAGCGTAGGATGACTCGCTTCGATCCGTGCTTGAGTGCTAACCTTAGTTCTACAATCACGGCCTCATACTCGGCCTCATTGATAGTCATATCCGGGCATCTTATGGACTGGCGAATTACTTCGCCTGTTGGGACCTTGAGCACGACTCCCAGTCCAGAACCCGGCGCGTTAGAGGCACCATCAGTATACAAAACCCATAGGTCTTGTATGTTGGGGGAAGTATGGGCAGCTTCCTTGTCGACTTCAGGCATTATTTTTGTGCTGGAGTCGATGACGAAGTCGGTGATCACTTGCGACTTTATCATCGTTCGCGGTTGATAGGTTATATCATGCTTGCTCAATTCTATGGCCCATTTGGCCAATCTGCCCGACAGCTCGAGTTTATGAAGAATGATCATCAAGGGAAAGGTCGTGACTACCGAGATGGGGTGGTACTGGAAGTAAGGTCTAAGCTTTCGTGAAGCTACGGCCAAAGCCAGGGCCAGCTTCTCGAGGTGTGGATACCTCGTCTCTGCGTCGACCAAGATTTTACTAATATAGTAGATGAGATATTGCGTACCATTGTTTTCTCGGACCAAGACCGCACTCACCACCACATCGGACGTGGATAGGTAAACAAGGAGTCGTTCTTCAGATTCTGCTTAAGCGAGCAGTGGGGGTGAATATAAGTAGGACTTTAAATCTTTCAAGGCATTGAACTCGGAGTTCCATTGGAGTCCATTGTACTTATTGAGTACGTCAAAAAATTTGTGGCATCTGTTGGAGGACTGTGAGATGAATCTCGATAGGGCGGCTATACGACCAGTTAACTTCTGCACCTATTTCTTACTGGTTAAGTTCTATGGTATTCCCTCTATAGCTTTGATTTGGTAGGGGTTGAACTCGATGCCTCGTTGTGATACTAAGAAGCCCAGGAACTTCCCCGAGGTTATGCCGAAGGTGCACTTTTCGAGGTTCAATTTCATACCATATCGCCTGAGTATGTCGAAGGCCTCTTTCAAGTGGTTGATGTGATCCTCTTTCCTTTTTGACTTGACCAACATATCGTCGATGTAGACCTCCATGGTTTTGCTGAGTTGGTATTTGAACATTTTTTTCACCAACCTCTGATACGTTGCCCCTGCGTTTTTCAGTTTGAAAGGCATCATCCTGTAACAGTACGTCCCCTGGTGGGTGATGAAGGTGGTCTTTTCCTGGTATTCCTCCTCCATGAGGATCTGGTTGTAGCCCGAGTAGGCGTATAAGAAGCTTAATAGCTCATGTCCGGCTGTTGCGTCAATGAGCTGGTCAATATGGGGCAGTGAGAATGAGTCTTTTGGGCATGCTTCGTTTAGATCCGTGAAGTCCACGCACATCCGCCATTTTCCGTTCTTTTTTTTTTCACTATGACCACGTTGGCGACCCATTGCGGGTACTTTGATT
The DNA here is from genome assembly GCA_005239505.1 of Nicotiana paniculata. Taxonomy (NCBI): domain Eukaryota; kingdom Viridiplantae; phylum Streptophyta; class Magnoliopsida; order Solanales; family Solanaceae; genus Nicotiana; species Nicotiana paniculata. The sequence continues at coordinate 8,824 of ML311153.1, forward strand.
CTCTAATAGAGCCGTTTTCCAGCAGGTTTTCAACCTCCTCGCGGACCACATCATTTATTTTGGAATTGAATTTCCGCCTAACTTGTCGTACTAGGGGGTAAAATGGGTCGACGTTCAACTTGTGTGTCGCTATCTCTTTCGGGATGCCCGACATATCTGCATGGGAAAAGGCAAACAAGTCTGTGTTGTTAGCTAAAAATTGATGGAATTTACTTGGTTCCTGAAGTTTGTGGCCGATGTAGGCCTTTTTGCCGTGGTCATATTTGTTGAGTTATACGGGGTCGAGATCTTTTACGGTTGATCCTGTGGCCTCTATGATTTCGGGGTCTCTGATGACATCTTTCCCTTCGTCACCACTCAACCTCGACCCTATAAATTGGTATGCCTCCTTGGCTTTGCCCTTCGTTTGCTGGGTGTATGTGCAATCTTGGGCGATGCGATAGCATTCTTGGGAAGTGTGTTGCTCTACTCTGATGCTAAATACTCCCCAAGGGGTGGGAAATTTGATGACTTGGTATAAGCTGGAGGGGACGACTTTCATGGCGTGTATCCAAGGTCGGCCTATGGTGGCGTTGTACGTCGTGTCTTGATCCATGATGTGGATCGTGGTCTCCAAAGTGACACCGCCGGCCAGGACGGGTAGCGTGATTTCTCTAGACGTCCGCTCCACTGCATTATTAAAATCCGTTAATATGATGCAGTGTGTCACTATCTTATCCTCAAGCTTCATTTGTGCAAGCACGCGAGGGTGGATAATGCACGTGCCACTTCCATCATCAACCAAAATACGTTTCACATCTGTATCTAAGATGCGTAAAGTAATAACAAGAGCGTCATAATGAGGAAAGACCAAACCGTGTGTATCTGACATATGGAAGATGATATTTTCTTCGAGTTCGTCATACCGTTCATGAGTGATTGACTATTTCAGTTTGTGGGTGGTCGTGAATTTTACGCTGTTGATTGACGCATCGTCGCCCCCTTTGATGATCATTTCAATGGTTCGAGCTGGAGAAGGCGGTTTTGGTGGACCCTGATGTTGTTCGCGTCCTCGAGCAAAGTTCTCCCTTCCTTGGTCACTTAAAAGTTCTTTCAAATGTCCTTGGTGAAGCATATTCACGACCTCTTGCCTTAGAGAGATGCAGTCCTCGGTTTTGTGACCCCATTCCTGGTGGAATTTGCAAATGGCGTTTGACTTTCTGGTGTTCGAGTCAGACCACATCTTTTGCGGCCACCCACTTTTGGGTCGAGCTTCTCCAGGTCATAAACTATTGCTGAGGGAGAAACACAAAAATTGTGAGCAGATAGTAAGGGCATGCCTCTCTCACATCGGTGAGTCCCTATTTGCGGCCTTCACCGCGTGACTGTTTAATGGCAAATATGTCATTCACTCTCGCCTCTGCTTTCGTAGCTCCGGAATGGGCAGTTACAAACTTGTCGGCTATTTCCTCGAACGTCTCTATGGAGCGCGCAGGTAGCTGTGAATACCAAGTTAGTGCTCCCCCGGTGAGGGTTTCACCAAACTTTTTCAGCAATATGGAAGTCATTTGTTCTTTGGCAAGGTTGTTGAATTTTACTACGGTGACATAGTAAGTAACATGATCCTCAGGGTCTGTCGTACCGTCGTATATTTCAGGTACAACGACATTTTGAAGGTTTTAGGTATGGCGTGTGGTGCAGCTTCGTCACTGTATGGCTGCTCAACAAACTGGTTGGCGTCCCTTTTTGGTAAGAGATTTGGGACGCCTGGTATTTTGTCTACCCTTTCTTGGTTCTCTTTCATTTGGTCTCGGAGCATTTTATTTTCGTTTTCCATCTCCTCCATCTTCCTAAAAATGGTTGTGAGGGTGTCGTCACCTACATTATTAAAATTGTGAGTAATACATGTTATAGGAAGAGGGTCGTGCTGCTCGTCTGTCATTGGTGCGACGCAAACCCTCACATTCTCTCTGTTCGTACTTTGCGCGGGTTTGTCGAGGATGCTGGTTAGCATGTCAACCACGTTTCGAGCAGCTTTTTCACCGCTGGTGGCACCTCTTCCGATGTTGATGTAGAGGCCCATTTATTGTGTGAGGTTGTGATGCTGCCGTGAGGAAGGGGTGAACCACTCCGCCTGGGGGAGGCGTTTGGCGTCACGTCCTCAGCATCAGTTTCAGTGGCCTCGTTGATGGTGCTTAGGAGGTTGGCAGTAAGATCGGCTACTGCCTTCATCCTTTCTTCTCCATTACATGCATGTCAGACTATGCACGCAAGATAAGACAGGGTTTTGCATTATTTTTTTTTTAGATCTGAAAGGAACTAAGACTTTGGCTAAAATATTCCCACAGACGATGCCAAATTGTTTGACCAAAAAATGATAATCTTTGGTTAAACTAATTAATCAGTTATTAAAGGGGGTTAGTCTTAGTTAAAGCTAATAACTACAGATCGTAGATTAGCGGTATAGATGAAGTAGACATTGGCGAGACAGATTTAATACGCCAATATTAAACGCGTCGAATGCAACAATATGTTAGAAATATCGGATATTAAATAGCAATAAATGACACTAAATGTAAATAAGGAGGAACATTCACCTAATATTGAATGAGATGGATGATTCCTTCCTCTGACACTGATGAATGACAAGAATATAAGAGAATATTGAATATTTTCTCGGATCTGGTGGAAATGTTAAGAGATAATCCAAAAATGTCGAATCCATTTAGAAAGTTGTTCTTTGTATTTATATAAAGAGCTTGCTTTTCAAAAGAATTCTTATCATGTAGAATATTACATGGCTTTTGCTTTATCTCTCATTCTATTTATATTAGATATTTCCAAAAAATCCTAAAAGTACAAACAGAGAGAATATTGAATCCTCTGAAGATCTCAATACAAAATTAGTCGTTACTTCTATCCATACTGCTCGACCTCGGCCGTGATTGACCGCTTGTAAACTTGTTCCATTGATCACTGGTCGACTTCGGCCAAACTGCCCATGATAATTTACAAATTACTCATATGATAATCATCTTTTCGTGCCTAGTTTTCTCAGTCTGATTTTGACTCATACAGGTATCTTAAGATTTCTATTACCTCTATCTGTTCAATTTTCACCTCTTTTATTTGAATCGACTGAAGAAAAAAAATAAAAAAATTATTAATTTGAAAAGGACAAAATATTTCCTTTACATATAGAGCTTCTGTGGGTTAAGTTTCGACTTTGAAAAAGAGTTGGTTTTTGCAATCCTATCGGCACTACTCTAAGTTTAAAGCAACAACAGAAGATAATAACTATGTGTCGAAAGTGAGACGAGAGAAGGAAAAACAGATCACGAGATACGTGTAACTGTAAATTCCTTTATAAATCTACTCTAATTTATATCGAAAGAATTATAAGAAAATACACGTGACATCACACCATAACAAAAAATGATTTATGTTTTTAAGTTTTACTCAACTTAGTTTTTATTGTATATATTTTGAAAGTACTAGCAAATTCAAAACATATATTTTTATAATCATTTCTTCTAAAATCTATGGAGTTAACATTGTGTTCTCACAACAATTACTTTTACTATTTCATCTTCTCACATCATCTACATAGGCTTCAAGGGACCGTGTATTTCTACTTCTCCCCTTGTGTTACCTGGTTGCAATGTAAGAAAATTAAAGAGTAGAAGTCCACTATTGAAGGCCATTCAAAACTTTGCTTTCGAAAATAGGATTTTTTGAGATTGTTAGTTATTTGGATTGGGTGGTGTTCTAATTGGTTGAAAACATCAAAAGGAGTTCAAAATTTAAATTTGAAGTGATTTGGAGTAGATTTGAGCAAGATTTGAGCTAAATTTAAGAAAAGACGCAAGGAAGAAGACGAATTCAGTTTTTTGTATAATTATGTGTAATCTTGTATAATTGTGTATATGAGTGTATAAACACATCTTATACATTATTATACATTTTTATACACCTTTATACAAGCGTCTATAGATGAATATCTTATACGATTTTCATTTGCAATTCTTTTTCAAAATCAGTCCAAATCTCCATTAAATGACTTCAAATTTTATATACAATCTCCTTATACCATTTCTAACAAGCCTAAATAACACCCACTCCAAATTTCTCACAAAATCAAATTTGGAATTTAAACCCACATATTAAAGCTTGTTAAAAAATCTAATTTTCACCACCTAAATGGATTTGGTTTGTCGAACTAATATTTAGTCACAATTTTTGATTCGAAAATTAACTTTAAAAGTTGAACAATATTTTTTTAAAATTAAATAGTAATTTCGAGAATCTATTGGAGTTGGATGTAGAATCTTAGCCTATTATATTTGGGCTAGTTGGTTGTAAATTAAAATATGGGATATAAAATTAAAAAGTAGGGAGCCCAATTGTTCTTATGTGAAAATTTTCCATTTATATTTGATTTCTGTTTCTATTACCGCAAAGGAAAAAAAAAGGAAAAATATCACTTGATACCCATTAAGTCCAAAATATTTACTCTTTAATACCCAAGCCCAAAGAATTTACTTTTCCTACCTATACGGTCTAAACTATTTACCTACCTACCCAATTCCCTTTCCCTTTTTAATTCTCTAAACAAGCAGAGTCCCACATCTTAAATGTTCCTTTGCCCTTTCAAAAAATACCCACTGCTTAGTCTTTTTAGTGGATGATGAAAATCCAAAACAAACCTATGAATTTACCCATTTTTTAAATTAAATTTTCTATATAATTTTTAAAAGACAAATTTTTTATATTATTGTACATGAATTTCACTCCAAAATCCTTTTTCTATATTAGTATTTTTTTGTATTTCTGAACCCATGTGTTGTTGTGGTTATATATTAAGTTTCTCAGCTCTGATTTTTTGTGTGTGTATGAAGATCCACCATTGATGAGCTTGAAGCTTCTGAATTTAAAATTTTTATTTTGAAGATTTATTGTTTAATTCGATGTGGGTGCTATAAAATATTGATTATAGTACCTTCATGTAAGCTTCTCGGATCTGAATTTTATGTATATTTGAATATTCACCATTGTTGGGCATGAAACTCTTAAATATAAAAATTTTATTTTGAAGATTTCTTGTTTGACTCAAAGTGGGTGCTATTAAATATTGCTTATAGTGCCTTCTGGAAGTTCATACTAAAATTTGATAGCCTTTGGAGCTGATTTGAGGTGATTGAGATCGGAATTTTCAGCTAAAAGTCGAAAAAGAACACATCTACCCAACAGTATACTGTTGCAATATACAATATGCCGTAGGAGTATATAGCTATACTGCAATAGTATACTACTATCGTTTACAATATACTACAATGGTATATTGTAATAATCGAAGAAGATACATTTACCTAACAGTATACCGTTATGGTATACAACTACTATAGGAGCATATAGTTATACTACAACAATATACTATAATAGTATACAATATACTTTTTACGGTATACTGTAATAATATGCAATATATTGTAACAATATATTATAATAGTATACAATATACCATAATAGTATACTTCGACTGTGATTTATTGAATTATCTAGGTCTTAATGTGCAAAGCTACAGTCATGGTTATAATAACATTATACTATTATAGTAAATAATAAAATATAACGGTATACCGTAATAAGTAAGTTATTTTAAAAAAAAAATTCCAATTAGGTCCTTGCAAATAAATAAATTTGTGATGGAGTTCCATGGAAATAATATTGGTTTGAAGTGAAGGGTGCTCACCACTTAAGCAACCCACTCTTGTCCGGTGAAAATATTATTTATTGTATAAGAAGTAGTTGTCGAAAGATATAAAATAGTAATATGGGAAAAAAAGAAAATTTTAAAAAAAAGTCAATGAAATTAGAAAAGGAACACGAAATAAAAAAAAATAAACAAAAGGACAGAAAAAAAGAAAAAGAAAAAGAGAAACGAGTGAAATTGAGTATAAAACCAGATTATGGTAAATAAGGAAAATAAAAATAATATTATTTTGGGAAAAAAATATATGAATAGAAAAAAATAAGAAAAGAACGAAAAAACAGAGAAATAAAAAAGAAAATGAGAAAGAAAAAAAAAAAAGAAACAGTTACCCACAAAAGTTGTAATGGGTAGGAAGGGTAATTAGTTTTGTGGGTAGAAAACTTAATGAGTAGGCAAGGGTAATTAATTTAGCTTTTGTGAATAAAGCAATAGAACTCCCAAAAAAAATACTTAATACGAGTTTTTTATATTTACTGTTAGTTCTAGATTAAAGGACAAAACTATCAACTTTTCATATTTAGTTAGGACTATTTCTGTTATGTGGAATACATTAAGGATCAAAATATTCCAACCCCTATACATTAAGGGTCATTTTGATCATTTTCTCAAGTATGAGAGAAAATCCAGAGATCTCTGCTCGTGTTGGAAGTTAAGCTATTCCACTATTTACAAAAAAAATAAATAAACATATTTTAATTCAATGCTAAGAAATCAATAGGCATCTATACGAATATGATAGGGATATAGTACTATATCTTAGGTTTAATCTGGATAACAATAGAATAATAAATCATAATTTGTTAGTAAAAAAGTTAACAATAGAAAATTTCATAAATTTTTAGATATCTATAGACTATATATGATGCCGAAATCAGCAAAATAATTTTAGACCCAAACTAAAAGACCTTGTCATATGCACTTATTGAAGCAATCACTGAACCTGAGAAAATTGAAAAGAAAAGTATTAAAAAAATATTTATCTAACAAAATATATTAAAAATATAAAGAATTTTTATATTAATTACGAAATTTCTTGTCAAATATCATGCAACTTGTATTATTTTATATGCAGAAGTTAGTCACATGCAGAGGACTAGGTCACGAAGAATTCTGAAAGATTTTTAAAAAAAATTAAAAATGAAGGGTCAGGCTGGACTGGCCATTAAGGCCCATTCAAATGGCAATGACGGGTCAGCTCGTCCTAGCCCATCAAATTCAAAAGCCATTGGGCTTGGGCTGCGTTGGGTGGGTCACAGATATATTATTATTCAAGAAGAATTAACCCAAATAATCGTCTACCCAGCCACTTGAACTAAAAATAATATATGACTAAAAAAATAAACAATAAATATTCCTGGCTATTTGTGTAAAGATTCCATTATTCAACTGAACTCAGTCCGATAATAGGAAGAGTAGTGGACGCAAATAAACAAACGATGTTGCATACGTACATAATATGGCCGGCTATTGAAAGAAAAAGCTTGCATCTGCTTCCCCTATTATATAACCGGTCCCATCTCTCTCCAAACCTTACGAGCCCTTACTTGATGTCTGCGCTAACTGCCCTATAGCTGGTGAATTCTTTGAATCATAGGAATGGCAAAATCAATGTATGAGATGAGGAATCCCTCATAGCTAGATTCATCAGTAGCTTAGAAACTAGGAACTGGATGAGGGGAAGAGATGAGCGCCCATTCCATTACGGCATCTTCCCGGAAGATAGAGGGAACTTACCCTCTGACAAAGTAGTAGCTGACATAGGACCCCTAACCTAGGTTGGGGCGAAAACTCCAAAATCCAAAACACATTTTCTGCCAGACAAAAAGGAGATATGAGGTCAGGACTAATAAATTCTAATAGTAAAATCGGAAATATGAATTAATACTAGAATTGGTAGTAATCATTTGATATTTGCTTCAGCTATTTTGATTTTATGAGGACTATAAATTCTTGATTGTAAATTCTCCCAGTATTTCAAATAACATTTTCTAATAATACTGTAGCTATTTAAATAAAATTTTAAAAATCGTTATATACTCTTAGAACATTGTTATCTTTCTTGTAGTCTCTTTTAGGTATCTCTAGTCTTCAGGTTTTTCCTAAGGACTATTATATTGTTTGTAAGAAAACTTGCATCTTAAATACGTCTTTACGAGAACTCCAAAATATAGTATAGAAAATCATGACAAATATTACGTCAAATAAATTCTGATTCTATAACATCTTCCATAAGCCTAACATGTCATTGTTCTAAAAATGTGTTTAGAAAATGGCGTTTTGTGTATGATTGAATGCATAATAGATGCAAACAAACAAAGCCTAAAAAGAGTAAATTAGTAGCTAAAGCCTATATGCAAAGCCAATATGTCCCAAAATAGGGACGTTGGTTTAAAAAGGTTGCATGTATCATTAAATAGGAGACACGAAAGGCAATCATCATCAACTTATCCACTCATTTTTAATTAATTAGTACGACGTTCATTGCATTTTTAGGTTTTATTGGGATTTGATCATTAGATATAGGATATCTTTGACACAATATGGACCTATAAAACAGCCACAAAATAATTTTTAAACAAAAAAAATTGCTATAAAGGGGAATGACATATCACTACTAGAAATCCGTTAAAAATCGATCAAGAAAATCAATCAAAGTTGGTCGCTTATGACCGATTACCGACCAAATCGCAACCATTTACATGTGGATGGTATTTTGACTTTCGGACAAGAATATCGACCAAAGTTGGTCGGAAATTACCGACCAACATTGATCGGTCAATTAAATTAAAAAAAAATATTGCCAAAAAAAACTGACCAAAGTTGGTCGGTATTTTAATTATGTAATCAAAAAATTCACCATCTGAGAATCAAACCGTTGTTTGTACTGTGGCAGGATACTATTCTATCACTAGACTATTGGTGCATTTTGTTTTAAGATTGTCTTTTATTTGATTTATACTCTTTAATTATATTTTCGCACGAAAATAACCGACCAATTTTGGTCAGTTTTTTAAATATTATTTTTTACTTATTTTAATTGAAAAACCGACCAAAGTTGGTCAGTTTCTTGAAAAATAAATTTCGCGCAACTCAAAAATAGTTTCCCGCATTTTTGTGCGAAACCTTGGTCGGTTTCATAAAAAAAAATTAAAAAATAAATATTTTGAAAAATCGATCAACTTTGATCGGGTTTTGGCCGATTTGGCCGATTTTTTTTCTTGATCGGTTTTTGCCAAATTTCTAGTAGTGACATACAAAAAGATAAGACTTTTAAACCAAATTTTAAGAACAAAGAAGATTAGAAATTCATAAATTTTATAAGTCATGAGACAGAAGTATGCCTTAATTACTAATTAGTGTGGAGCGGGTACTTCCTCAATTGGTAATTAATGTAAATACTATGATTTTGGACCTTTGGTTTTGTAGACCAATTTTTATCTATGAAAATTTGCACCTTTAGCCCCTCAAATATTGACGAATTTTAATTTTAATCCTTGTAATATCTGGCTAAGCAAATTTCATCTTGATTCTTCTCTACTCATGTATCTTTAGAGGTTTATTTGACTATTATGTTCAGGGGCACATGTAGCATAGGATTATCGGGTCAAGCTAACTAGTACTTTCGATACGAAGTGTAAATTTATATGTAAAAATCTACTAAAATTACAACAACTAATAGATTTGAACCTATAATCTTTAAAATATAATGGGTTCAATAATTATGAACCTTAAAGTAGATCGCATAGAATTTGAATCCTGGATTCACCTTTAATTATGTTAATTTTCCATATTAAAGGGTGATATAGTTCTAAAATAGTAAAAAAAACATAATTCTTATGTAAAGAGATAAAAAGACACATTTAACAAATTGATGACTAAATAATGTGCTTAGTCAAATACTACAATTTAAATATTTGCTATTGAATGTAATCCCCGATATGAAGGATGACAACGACTACATACTTTTTTGTCCCTCCTAAGCTAGACTTACTGTAAACTATAAAGCAGTGAAAATATTACTTAGCACCTAATAGATATTTTTTTTGGTCGGGTGAAATTTTATCCGTATCATGTATTTACATCAAATTATATTATTATATTATAAATTAAGTGCAAATTAATATGAAAATACGTATTAATTAACTAGGAGTATGATTCAGTGAGAGGATCAATATCATATATTTATTGGGTTTGGGAGAGGTGGTGGAGTTTATAATCCTTGTTTATTTGTGAAATTTGGGGGCCCGGGGGCAAGAAAACCCGGAGATGTGCTGTCCACTTTCCATGTTTTGGACATTTCGATTGGGAAATTTGCTCTTCATTTTCTTTTATTACTTCATTCATGCAAATATAGAACACCTTTTTGCTTCATCTGATCTAATTAAGTTTTTCTCGTTTGTAGGACTTTATTGGGTTATTGTTGTTGTCACATAATTAAGTTTGGTTGAGAGTTAAAGACAGTGTATACGGGTATAACCAAGGGTATAACCAAGTCTAATGAGCACCCCGATTTTTCGGTGAGGCAAACAGTGCAAGGACGTGACCGTAAGGGATCGAAATCAGAGCCAGGAGCCTCTCGTATCAGGGCCCGAGAAAAACACCTTCCCTCGAAGCCATCAAGACCACGTCCCACGGTCCGGTTCGAGTCCCGAGACCTCGAAGAGAATTACCAAATGACCGCACACAATTAACAAAGGGCCGTGATATCCGCGCCCAACCGGATATCACGGCGTGAATTTCGGTCCATATCAGCAGAAAATAAGTGACAAGCGAAAAGGAAGATTTTTACCTTTCTTAGAATTGTACCTAGGATAAAATTTTCCTACTATATAAAGGGGAATCTAATTATTCATTAGAGGCACTGTAACACGCATACCACGACAAATATACTTTTGTTCTCTCTGTTTCTAAAAGTTATTTAAAGTTCTTATTTTCGTTCATAAGTTCTTCACAAGTGCTAGCTTGGGACCGAAGGTAGGTTTCTTGTTAAGTCTATAACCGAGCTCGGAGTCACTACCATCATTGGTTTGGCAATTAAGTATTTCTTTTGTTTTCTTATTTAACGTCATTAATCGTTGTATTGAATTAGTCCACATATCCTTAAAATCACCTAAAAATTCAATTGTTATTCATTTTTAATGGTAAACAGTTTGGCGCACACCGTGAGACTAAGGATAATAGCGGTAATCTGATACAAACTTTCATAACGCACTCTACTTTACGCTTGTTCTTTGAGATTTTTATTTCAGGTTAACTTAAGAATGTCAAACTCTTAGTCTCTTACTTGAACGTTGATGCTCAGTCTAGCCACCATGGTGAAAACAAAAAATATAGTACCCATCAATGAGGTGCCCCCAGTTGACCCCAATGGAGTCCTGGTTGCGAACCCAATCGATGCCAACTCACGTAAGTCCATCGATGTAAATCTGCCGATCGACCCCGAGAGCTGCCTTCGTGGAGGAGCCCGATCAACAGTCCCGGGTATGCACGGCAGTGAAGGCGACGATATCTGCGGGTGATCTTCGACATGTACAAGCTCGATAGGCGGTGATAGACCAGCTGCAGAATCAAAGTCATGCCTCCAACAGAGTTGAGCCCAAACCATCCCGGGAAAACACCTGAAGGAATGAACAAACCACGGAAAGGTCGGATGAAGTCGAACCCGGGACCAACCCCAAAATAATAAAGATTATTTAGCAACTGACAAAGCGAGTGGAATCCCCGATCAACAGTCCGGGGTACGCACGACAGTGAAGGCGACGATATCTGCGGGTGATCTTCGAAATGTTACAAGCTCAACAGGCGGTGATAGACCAACTGCAGAACCAAAGTCGTGCCTCCAACAGAGTTGAGCCCGAACCATCCCGGGAAAACACCTGAAGGAATGAAAAAACCATGGAAAGGCCGGGTAAAGTCGAACCCGGGACCAACCCCAAAACAATAAAGATGCTTGAGAACTGACAAAGCGAGTGGAATCGGGGGGAAAAGAAGATTGAAGCCAATGACAAAAAAGTGGAGACCTATAAATCCGTAGTTGATCAAATCCCAGGAGCATCCCTGATATTAAAGGGCCTTGATTCCAAAAAAAATTCCAAAAGCCTTTCCCCCGAGCACGGCACCGAAACCAATCCTGAAGAAGTTCCATATACCCGAAATTCCAAAGTATAACGGAACCACGAATTCAAATAAACATCTGACCTCCTACACGTGTACCATAAAGGAAAATGACTTAGAAGATGACGAAATCGATTCGGTCTTGCTGAAAAAGTTTGGAGAAACCCTGTCGAAAGGAGCAATGATATAGTATCACAACTTACCCCCTAATTCTATTGATTCGTTTGCTATGCTTGCAGATGCCTTTGTAAAGGCGCACGCCGGGGCCATCAAGATCGAGACCAGAAAATCAAACCTTTTCAAAGTAAAAAAAAGAGACAACATAATGCTCAAGGAATTCTTGTCGAGGTTTCAAATATAACAAATGGACCTGCCTCCGGTTGCAGACGATTGGGTCGTTCAGGCGTTCACTCAAGGACTCAACCCCCAAGGCTCCTTGACTTCTCAAGAGCTGAAACAAATTTTGATAGAGTACTCGTCGGTAACTTGGGTTGACGCCCATAATAGGTACCAATCGAAAATCAGAGTCGAGGATGATCATCTCGGGGCCCCCTCCCGGTCTATTTATCCCATCAGAACTTATGAAAGGTCTAAAAGAGTCGTCGATCATGAACCAGGACCGAATAGATATCAGTATCAAACGTATAGCAGAGATCGAAGGGATAGCGGATCCTGGCGTAACCTTGCGAGGAATGAAAAAGGGGCGATCGAGGCCACAATAGTCGGGGACTCATGAGTGAGAACGGCTTCGACAGGCCACTCAGAGCCAGAGAGGCACCGATATTATCGGAATATAAGTTCAATGTCGATGCTGTTAGCATCGTATCTGCCATCGGGTGCATCAAATATACCAAGTGGCCTCAGCCATTGCTGTCTGACCTTACCCAAAGGGACCCTAACCTGATGTGTAAGTATCATGGCACTCACTGCCATAGGACCGAGGACTTCCGACAACTACGAGAAGAAGTGGACCGATTATTCAATAACGGGCACCTCCAGGAATTTCTAAGTGATCAAGCCAAAAATCACTTTAGAAATAGGGACTCCAACAAACAGACCAAACAAGAGGAACTTTAGCACGTCATTAGCATGATCATTGGTGGAGTCGACATCCCCTAGGGGCCAATGCTAAAGTACACTAAGGCGTCCATCATAAGGGAGAAACGAACCCGAAATTACATACCGGAAGAGACCATCTCTTTTAACAATGAGGACGCTGAAGGCATCGTGCAACCGCATAATGATGCACTAGTAATATATGTACTCATAAATAAATCTCGAGTTAAGCGTGTGTTAATTGATCCAATTAGTTCGGCCAATATCATCAGATCGAGGGTCATAGCGTAGCTGGGTTTACAAGACCAAATAATGCATGCGGTCCGGGTTCTGAAGGGATTCAACATAGCATGCGAAACTACTAAAAGGGAAATAACCCTACTGGTTAACACTGCCGGGTTGTAAAGACCCGTAAAATTTCTATGTCAAAAAATAATGCCCGAGTAGGTCCCTGTGCTGTTATAATTGTAAAAATTCTTAAAACGGTCCTATTTTGAGTAAAAAGTATCCCAGAACTTGAAATATTAAATTTTCTAGAAATTGCGCGTTATGCGACGCACTATGCGATTGCATAACAAGTATGCGGACCGCATAGTGGTCGTATACCTGGATAGTTTGTTGTCCATCTTGAGGACAGCTATGCGGCCTAAAATGCGATTGTATTTCACGAATGCGGGCAACATAGTTTTCACATTCTTTCCCCATAGTTTTTGCGAGGGAGGTTATGCACGCACTATGCGATCGCATAACAGGTATGCGGACCGCATAGTGGTCGCATACCCGGGCAGTCCGGTCTTTTGGCCCATTTTGAGGGCCATTTATGCGACAGAAATGCGGACCGCATAGCAGGAATCTGCATCCCTGTGTCGAGGCTCCTTTTTTCTAAATTAAAACCCAAACCCCTATTTTATAAAATATTTCTTCCCTTCATTTTTAACAATCTTCTGACCAAAAAAAGAGAGAGAAGAAGAGAATTCTTGAGAGAGAAGGTTTCAACACCATCCAATTTGGTTTTCCAAAATCACTCAAGCCCGGAAAATTATCAAGTTATTGTCATCTTCTTCACTCAAAGAGGTAAGTCTTCACCCTATTTCCCTAATTTCTCAGATTTTGTGTAAGAATAAAACAAACATAGGTTGGGTCTTGAAAATAAAAAATGAAACCTTGCATGCATGTGAATAATCTTCCATAATCTAGCAAAAGGGAAGTAAGATAGGGCATTCTTTCACTAAAAAAGGGTTAGTTAATCTAAAGGACCACATAGTAGTTGATAAAATGCCCAAATTAGTCCAAGGTTCCTAACTCTAAGTTTGAATGTGTCACTTTGTAAATTATATTGAAGGTGTTAGAAGGTCCGGTGATTTTGGATAGAAATTATAGAGAAATTCCAACTCAAGGTATGTATGGATAACTCTAATCCTCATAGGATAAACCCATGGTGCTCACTCTCCGGGTATGATTCTCTTGTCAGATATCTATGGAATTTATGTGTTATATATGCCTAATTGAGGAATCTTTGCTTCTATGTCATTCCATGCTAATACCATATCGTTGTGCTACTTGAGTATATGAGTTGTGATCATTTTATTCCTTCTTCTACTATGTGTGTGATCCTTGTATATGATGGGTGTGGTAATTATGAAAGACTAGAATGGTACGAAATATGAATCAAAAGTTGCTATGATATGAAATGTGGGTAAAGAGATGGTAATGATGTGAAATGTGAAGCATGGGGTTGTATTGTTGTGAAACATGAATTAATGGAAGGGATGGTTATGGAATATGGATTAAAGGAAGAATTGTTGTGAAAGGTGAATCAAAAGATTCTAATGATATGAAAGACGAATCAAAGAACAATATGTGTTGGGGATCAAAAAGGTTAAAATTGATGTAAGTGATCTAAAACCCCCATAATTGTACCAGGAGAATGTCCTAGGGGTGAGAAGGCCTATTCGTTCTGGCTGGGATCGGACTCCATGCCGTACACATGAATGACTTGATATTGTGATATGATTATGATTTGATGATGATTATTGTCCTCACTGTTTACAGTTGAGATGTCCTAGCCGATCGGGCAGAGATCGGACTCCGTGTACTGTGCACAAGCCACGGTGTTAGCCTAGCCGACTCGTGCAGAGATCAGACTCTATGAGAACAAGCCATGGTGGTTATATGTGATGTGATTGAAATTCGGACCTCACCTAGGATGGCTTAGCCGATCGGGCAGAGATCGAACTCCGTGTGACAACGACACGGTGCATCAGTAATAATAATAACAAGATGAACTTAAAAGTACATTAACCAGAAGATGGAAAAAGGGGATGAGGGTTGTGGTAACTCTTGTTTGTGTTTTTTCCCCTTGCCTCGATGTATTGTTATCTTATGCCTCTATTTGTGTTGACTGTTGATGTTTATCCTATCTAGAGTAGGTTTGTTCATACAGACTAGTGCTATTCAATGGTACTAACATCTATTTTGCCGGGGGCGATACATCTTTTTAATGGATGTAGGTGGTTCTGTAGCTGGTAGCGCTGATCGCCGTTAGTGGTGCCTTTCCCTCCATCTCTTTAGCAGTCTTGGTGAGCCTCACTTCCTCTTGGGGTTGTGTGTAAATCATGTTGACTCACTTTGTTTATGTCATTCCTTTTGAGGTATAGCCGGGGCCTTGTTACAGGCACGTCTATGTATCCTTCTCCGTACTCTTAGAGGCTCCGCAGACACTATGTGGGTTGTAAACATATTTTGGGTAGTTGTTGTACTTACTCGTAACCGTGGTCCCGTATCGGGAATGTTGTACTTAGTATGTATCTTTTGGTAATATCTAATGTGGAAAATGTTAAAAGAAGAAAGGGATTTATGTGGTAACTGCATGCTTGATTCTATTTTGTTGTTTCACTTATAAAATGTACATTATGACGACGGGGAAATGCGTCGGGTAGGAAAGGAAAATACAGGTTTGCTTGACCGGGTTCATCCGATTGGCGGCCAGTCTCGTCTATCGATTTTGGGGCGTGACAAACTTGGTATCAGAGCCTAAGGTTTTAAAAGTGTCCTAGGATGTCTCGGATCCGTGTCTAGTAGAGCCCTTCTTATCGGTGTGTTGTTGACCACATCTATAATTACGGGGCTGCATGGACATTTAGGAAAGTACCCTTTCATTGCTATTCTATATCGTGCCATGTGGTGGAAGGTGAGGTTGTCTATCCCTAACTCGTGCATTGTTCTAATTTTCAGTAAATGGCACCCAAAAAGAGAGCTCGACTCGGCCTAGAGGCCAATGCCACCCAGGAGTGGCCGTGAATTCTTTATCTGGTGGTCCGAGCGAGAATGATTCCCCGATCCCAAATCTGCCTGACTTTTCCATCCCAGGCCAGAATATTCCTATTCCTGCTCCAGCGGAGGGTGCTACAGTCCCTCCCGCTGATGTTCCTGATCCTTCTCCTATCCCAGCTTCCGGTTCCGGTATTTCTGATGAGGACCTCAGGGGAGCTATTCAGATGTTGACTCAGCCAGTGGCCTCCGACGAGGTGGGATGAGTTTGTAGGTGCTTTCATGGACCATTTCTTACCTGCCGAGACCATGGAAGCCTGCGCTACAGAAGTTGAGGTCCTCAAGTAGGGCAACAGTAGTGTGTGGGAGTATCATATGGAGTTCGTGCGCTTGTCCAAGTATGTTGTCCACATGATGCTGACTATGGAGGCCAGAGTTCGCCGGTTTGTTCAAGGCCTTGCTCCCTTGGTTATTAATGAAGCTGCTACAGCTGCTCTGCATTCATATATGAACTATGGGAAGATTGTAGGATTTTCCCAGGCTACAGAGGCTCGGAAATTGAAGATAAGGATGGGGAGAGAGAGTATTAGTAGAACCCGGCCGGCAGGAAGCCATGGGGGTTCCTTTGGGGGAGGGAGACAAGTCTCCGGGAGAGGGTCATCATGACCATACCAGTCTCATGCTCAGTCATCAGCTAGTGCCACGTCACCAGGGCGTTACCATCATCATCAGCAGGGAGGTCGTTTTGGGGCCAGTTCTGGCGGTAGGGGGTTCCATCAGCCAGGTCGTTCAGGTGGGAGATTCTAGCAGCAGCAAAGGGGCTCATGCCCCAAGTGCGAGAGATTTCATACCGGTCCCTGTTATCTGGATCGGCCAGTATGCTATGATTGTGGTGTGAGGGGTCATATTCATAGGGACTGCCCTTCATCCAGCCAGGGTGCAGGATGGAGTGCCGCCCAGCCATCTAGTTCTTCAGCTGCTACATCTTCAGCACGCCCACCAGCCCGAGGCCCTTCAGCACCAACAGGGCATGGCGCAACCAGGGGTGGTGCCCGAGGTCGGGGAGGACCCAGTCAGTTCTATGCTTTGAGTGGTCGCCAGAGTGCGGAGGCTTCTCTAGATGTTGTCACAGGTATTCTGACTATTCAAACACATGATGTTTATGCTCTTATTGATCCCGGTCTTCTTTGTCATATGTTACTCCCTTTATTGCTTCAAGTTTTGGGGTAGAACCCGAACAACTTCATGAGTCGTTCTCCGTGTCGACTCCGATTGATGATTCTATTATGGTCGTGCGAGTCTATAGGAATTGTGTTGTCACGGTGTGTGGTCGGGATACCATGGACGATCTTATTGAGGTAGGACTGGTGGATTTTTATGTGATTATGGGGATGGATTAGCTCTACTCGTGTTTTGCTAAACTCGACTGCCGAGCCAAAATTATGAGGCTCGATTTCCTGAGGAACCAGTTATTGAATGGAAGGGGAATGATGTTGTGCCAAGAGGCAGGTTTATTTCCTACCTTAAGGCCTCGGATATGATCAAGAAGGGGTGTATCTACCACTTGGTCCGGGTTGCGGACACCACTTCAGAGGTGCCTTCTCCCGAATCCGTGCCTGTTGTGAATGAGTTTCTTGAGGTTTTTTGGATGAGCTTCCTGGGATTCCACCTGATAGAGAGATTGATTTCAGGATTGATGTATTTCCAGATACGCAACCAATATCTATTCCACCCTACCGAATGGCGCCAGCAGAACTGAGAGAGTTAAAAGAGCAATTGAAAGATCTATTAGAAAAAGGTTTAATTAGGTCTAGTGTGTCACCTTGGGGCGCACCGGTTCTGTTTGTCAGGAAGAAGGATAGATCACTTCGGATGTGTATTGATTATCTGCAGCTCAACAAGGTCACCATCAAGAATAAATACTCATTGCCTCAGATAGATGATTTATTCGATCAATTGCAAGGTGCTAGGTTCTTCTCAAAGATTGATTTACGGTCCAGGTATCACCAATTAAAGATCAGAGAGTAAGATATTCCTAAGACTGCCTTCAGGACTCGTTATGGGCACTTCGAATTCTTGGTAATGTCTTTTGGGCTAACCAACGCCCCAACAGCTTTTATGGATCTTATGAATCGGGTTTTCAAACCGTTTCTTGACTACTTTGTGATTGTCTTCATTGACGACATCCTCGTTTATTCGCAAAGTCAGGAAGATCATGCTAATCACCTTAGGGCAGTTCTGCAGACTCTTCATCAGCACCAATTGTATGCAAAGTTTTCAAAATGTGAGTTTTGGCTAGAATCAGTCACCTTTTTGGGCCATGTTGTTTCCAGGGAAGGGATTCAGATTGATACCTAAAAGATTGCAGCGGTAAAGGATTGTCCTAGACCAACAACCCCGACAGAGATTCTCAGTTTCTTGGGTTTGGCTGGATATTATCGGAGGTTCGTGGAGGGATTCTCTACCCTCGCCTCCCCATTGACTAAGTTGACGTAGAAAGCGGTTAAGTTCCAGTGGTCCAATGCTTGTGAAAAGAGTTTCCAGGAATTGAAATTGAAATTGACTTCGACACCAGTGTTGACCTTGCCAGAAGGTTCGGAGGGATTTGTAGTTTATTGTGATGCTTCAAGGGTTGGTTTGGGGTGTGTGTTAATGCAATGTGGTAAGGTTATAGCGTATGCTTCAAGGCAGATCAAGAATCACGAGGAGAATTATTCGACACATGATTTAGAGCTCACGGTGGTTGTGTTTGCATTAAAAATCTGGCAGCATTATCTTTATGGAGTCCATGTGGACGTGTTCACATACCACAAGAGTCTTTAGTATTTATTCAAGCAGAATAAGTTAAACCTAAGGAAGCGGAGGTGGTTAGAATTGCTCAAGGACTATGATATGAATATTTTGTACCATCCAGGGAAGGCGAATGTGGTAGCCGACGCTCTTAGTCGGAAATCCATGGGTAGATTAGCTCATTTGGAAGCAGATGAGAGGCTTTTGGCTCGGGAGGTTTATCAGTTAGCTAGTCAGGGGCTCTGTCTTTCGACCTCAGACGAAGGGGATGTCGTGGTGCGTAATGGAGAAGAATCTTCACTTGTAACGGAAATCNAAGGATTTTGGCTCGGGAAGTTTATCAGTTGGCTAGTCTGGGGGTCTGTCTTTTGACCTCAGGCGAAGGGGATGTCGTTGTGCGTAATGGAACAGAATTTTCACTTGTAGCAGAAGTCAAGGGAAAGCAATTCAGGGATCCAGCTTTGGCACAATTGAGGGAAGCAATTTTGAATCACAAGACTTCAGCATTCTCACTCGGCAACGATGACGGTGTCCCGCGGTGTCAAGAGAGGTTATGTGTTCCAGATGTGGATGATCTCCGGGAAAGGGTAATGGCAGAGGCTCATAATTCCAGGTATTCCGTACATCTAGGTTCTACGAAAATGTATCACGATCTCAAGGAAATTTATTGGTGGAATGGTATGAAGAGGGGTGTGGCGGACTTTGTGGCTAAGTGTTCAATTTGTCAGCAAGTGAAGGCCGAACATTAGAGGCCCGGTGGGTTGACGCAGCTTATGGAAATACCGATATGGAAATGAGAGATGATCAATATGAACTTTGTGGTAGGGTTACCCCGCACTCAGCGAAAGTTTGACTCGATTTGGGTGATAGTGTATTGACTCACGAAATCATCTCACTTCTTGCCAGTTAAGTCCACCGGTACGGCGAAACAATACGCTCAGTTGTATATCAATGCAATAGTCAGGCTGCATGGCACTCCAGTATCTATTATCTCAGATCGAGGGGCTCAGTTCACAGCTAACTTTTAGAGAAAATGTCAGCAAGGTATGGGTACTCAAGTAAATCTCAGCACAGCATTCCATCCACAAATCGATGGGCAGGCAGAGCGGACCATTCAGACGCTTGAAGACATGTTACGGGCTTGTGTATTAGATTTCAAGGGTAGCTGGGATGATCACTTGCCGCTTATAGAATTTGCTTATAATAACAGTTTTCATGCTAGTATTCAGATGGCCCCATTTGAGGCATTGTACGGAAGGAGATGTAGATCTCCGATCGGATGGTTTGAGGTTGGTGAGGCAGAATTGTTAGGACCATACCTTGTGCACCAAGCTACGGAAAAATTTAAGAGTCATTCAAGAGAGTATGAAAGTTGCTCAGAGTCGTCAGAAATCCTATGCGGACGTTCGTCGTAGAGATTTCGAATTCCAAATAGATGATTGGGTATTCTTGAAGGTGTCTCCCATGAAGGGAGTAATGCGGTTTGGGAAGAAAGGGAAATTGAGCCCAAGGTATGTCGGGCCATATAGGATTGCTCAAAGGATAGGACAGGTGGCTTATAGGCTGGAATTTCCCCCTGAGATGTCATTAGTGCACCCGGTGTTCCATGTGTCTATGTTGAAGAAAGTGGTTGGAGATCCATCAGCCATCGTGCCAGTTGAGACTATTGAAGTTAATGAAGAATTATCGTATGAAGAGGTTCCGGTTGCTATTCTTGATAGGCAAGTCCGTAGATTGAGGAACAAAGAAATTGCTTCAGTTAAAGTGTTGTGGCGAAGTCAGCAAGTTGAGGAAGCCACGTGGGAAGCGGAAAATGAAATGAAAGAAAAATATCCCCATTTGTTTGAATAAGTCTAGTAGTGATCGTTCGAACCGTCATCTCTAAGCAATTATATGTTATGTTCAGTTAGTGCAAAGCACCCCATTTTTCCCTAATTGCTCTACTATTGTAACTTCTCAAGTTGTGCCGTGGTTCTGTAAGTTGTGATTATTTTGAGTAATGTGCAACCCCTTGGAGAAAATGAAATTATGTAACTCATGTGATGGTTAAATGATTAATTAAAGTGTAGATTGGTAATGATTAATTGAAGTGTATATGGCATGTTGAAGTAATTGAATTATACGGGACTTGTCGAGGTGACCAAATTATGTGCAAGACCATGAAATAACTAGTTATGTGTGGAATTGGTTAAGAATATGTGTTTCGGGGGCTCTCTGACAGGTAGATAGGCCTAATTACAGAGGAAACTCTCGTGAAATTTTCAGAAAATAACGGAGTTAGTAAAATTGGGGGTTGGCATATTGTGTTTTCAAAACCAAATGATTTCCCGATCCTCATTCGAGGATGAATGATTTTTAAGTGGGGGAGGATGTAAAGACCCGTAAAATTTCTATGTCAAACGAGTAGGTCCATGTGCTGTTATAACTGTAGAAATTCTTAAAACGGTCCTATTTTGAGTAAAAAGTATACCAAAACTTGAAAGATTAAATTTTCCAGAAATTGCGCGTTATGCGACGCACTATGCAATCGCATAACAGGTATGCGGACCGCATAGTGGTCGCATACCTGGACAGTTTGCTTTCTATCTTGAGGACAGTTATGCGGCCTAAAATGCGATCGTATTTCACGAATGCGGGCCGCATAGTTATTGCATTCTTGCCCCATGGTTTTTGTGAGGAAGGTTATGCTACGCACTATGCGATCGCATAATAGGTATGCAGACCGCATAGTGGTCACATACCAGTGCAGTCCGGTCTCTTTTTGGCCCATTTTGAGGGTCATTTATGCGACAGGAATGCAAACCGCATAAGAGGACTGCGATCGCATTCCTGACCGCATCCCTGTGTCGGGGCTCCTTTTTTCTAAATTTAAAACCCGAACCCCTGTTTTATAAAACACAAGACCCTTCATTTTTAACGATCTTCTGACAATAATAGAGAGAGAAGGTTTCAACACCATCCAATTTGGTTTTCCAAAATCACTCAAGCCCGAAAAATTATCAAGTTATTGTCATCTTCTTCACTCAAAGAGGTAAGTCTTCACCCTATTTCCCCAATTTCTCAGATTTTGTGTAAGAATAAAACACATAGGTTGGGTCTTGAAAATAAAAAGTGAAACCTTGCATGCATGTGAATAATCTTCCATAATATAGCAAAAGGGAAGTAAGCTAGGGCATTCTTTCACTTAAAAGGGTTAGTTAATCTAAAGGACCACATAATAGTTGATAAAATTCCCATATTAGTCCAAGGTTCCTAACTCTAAGTTTGAATATGTCACATTGTAAATTAGATTGAAGGCGTTAGAAGGTCCGGTGATTTTGGATAGAAATTATAGAGAAATTCCAATTCAAGGTATGTATGGCTAACTCTAATCCTTATAGGATAAACCCATGGTGCTCACTTTACGGGTATGATTCTCTTGTTGAATATCTATGGAATTTATGTGTTCTATGTGTCTAATTGAGGAATCTTTGCTTCTATGTCATTCCATGCTAATACCATATCGTTGTTCTACTTGAGTATATAAGTTGTGATCATTTTATTCCTTCTTCTACTATGTGTGTGATCCTTTCATATGATGGGTGTGGTAATTATGAAAGACTATAATGGTACGAAATATGAATCAAAATTTGCTATGATATGAAATGTGGGTAAAGAGACGGTAATGATGTGAAATGCAAAGCATGAGGTTGAATTGTTGTGAAACATGAATTAATAGAAGGGATGTTTATGGAATATGGATTAAAGGAAGAATTATTGTGAAAGGTGAATCAAAATATTCTAATGATATGAAAGACGAATCAAAGAACAATATGTGTTGGGGATCAAAAAGGTTAAAATTGATGTAAGTGATCTAAAACCTCCTAATTGTACCAGGAGAATGTCCTAGGGGTGAGAAGGCCTATCCGGTCTGGCTGGGATCGGACTCCATGCCGTACACATCGATGACTTGATATTGTGATATGATTATGATTTGATGATGATTATTGTCCTCACTATTTACAGTTGAGATGGCCTAGCCGATCGGGCAGAGATCGGACTTCGTGTGCTGTGCACAAGCCACGGTGTTAGCCTAGCCAATTCGGGCAGAGACCGGACTCCGTGAGAACAAGCCACAGTGGTTATATGTGATGTGATTGAAATTCGGACCTCACCTAGGATGGCTTAGCCGATCGGGCAGAGATCGGACTCCGTGTGACAAAGACACGGTGGATTTGTAATAATAATAACAAGATGAACTTAAAAGTACATTAACCAAAAGATGGCAAAACGGTATGAGGGTTGTGGTAACTCTTGTTTGTGTTTTTCTTCCTTGCCTTGGTGTATTGTTATCTGATGCCTCTATTTGTGTTGACTGTTGATGTTTATCCTATCTAGAGTAGGTTTGTTCATACATACTAGTGCTATTCAACGGTACTAACATCCCTTTTGCAGGGGGCGCTACATCTTTTAAATGGATGTAGGTGGTTCTGTAGCTGGTAGCGCTGATCGCCGTTAGTGGTGACTTTCCCTCCATCTCTTCAGCAGTCTTGGTGAGCCTCACTTCCTCTTGGTGTAGTGTGTAGATCATGTTGACTCACTTTGTTTATGTCATTCCTTTTGAGGTATAGCCAGGGCCTTGTTACCGGCACGTCTATGTATCCTTCTCCGTACTCTTAGAGGCTCCGCAGACACTATGTGGGTTGTAAACATATTTTGGGTAGTTGTTGTACTTACTCGTAACCGTGGTCCCGTATCGGGAATGTTGTACTTAGTATGTATGTTTTGGTAATATCTAATGTTAAAAATGTTAAAAGAAGAAAGGGATTTATGTGGTAACCGCATGCTTGATTCTATTTTGTTGTTTCACTTATAAAATGTACATTATGAACACGGGGAAATGCGTCGGGTAGGAAAGGAAAATACAGGTTCGCTTGACCGGGTTCATCTGATTGGGCACCGGTCTCGTCCTTCGGTTTTGGGGAGTGACACGGGTCCATCCAGGAAACGAAGTTTTATGTTGAAGGGGATATGAGATATAATTCTCTATTCAGAAGGCCATGAATTTCACAACATAAAGGCAATACCCTCTACACTACACCGGGATTTGAAGTTCCCACGTCGGGAGGGATAAAGGCGGTTCGCGGAGAGCAACCGACCTCAAAAGAAATGTTCGCGGTCAATGAGGTGATCCCAATGTCCGAACTCTCGGCATCAAAGAACTTGGAGTCGGTTAGGAAGGAAGAAATTAAATAGCAATCACCGACACCGGTCCTTACCGAACTAGAGAAGCAAGAAGGAGGCGATGATGATGATTACGCAGTTCCTAGGTCAATCATCGCCCCTAACGATTTCGACGCCACCAAATCAACGTCGAGGAGCTGGAGAAAGTCATATTGATCGAACACTTGCCCGATCGCAAGATATACCTGGGCGTGGGGTTAACTCCTGATCTTAGGAAGTAACTCATTAAATTTCTTATAGCTAACATAGATTGTTTCGATTCGTCCCATCTTGACATGACAGGGATCCCGCCAGAAATATCCACTCATAATCTAAGCTTGGATCTAAAGTGCCACCCGGTTAAATAGAAGAGAAGGGCTTAGTCCGAAGTCAAGCATGCATTCATCAAAGACGATGTGTCCAAACTCATTAAAATAGGTTCCATTCAGGAAGTTAAGTACCCGGATTAGTTGGATAACGTAGTGGTAGTGCCTAAAAACAGAAATAAATTAAGAATATGCGTAGATTTCAAAGACTTGAACAAGGCATACCCCAAGAGCTCTTTTCCTTTGCCTAACATCGATCATATGATCGACGCGACAGCCGGGCACGATATACTCAGCTTTCTTGACGCCTATTCCGGGTACCACCAAATCCAGATGGACCCGGCCAATCAAGAAAAAACTTCCTTTATCACTAAATTCGGCACCTATTGTTATAACGTAATTCCGTTCGGACTAAAAACTCCGGTGCCACTTATCAACGCCTAGTAAATCGGATGTTCAAAGAATAAATAGGAAAATCAATGGAAGTTTATATTGACGACATGTTAGTTAATTCCCTTTGAGCAGAGGACCCCATTTGAAACATTTTCCGGAAACCTTCGACATACTGAAGAAAGACAATTTGAAGCTGAACCCGGAAAAATACGCATTCAGGGTCAGATCCGAGAAGTTCCTTGGATTCATGATGTTAACCTAGAGAGTTAGATCAATCCCAATAATATCAAAGCTATAGAAGACATCACTGTGGTGGACAGTGTCAAGGACGTTCAGAGGCTAACTAGGCGCATAGCCGCCTTGGTCCGGTTCATATCGAGGTCTTCCTATAAGAGCCACCGGTTTTTCTCATTACTGAAGAAGAATAACTTTTCTTGGATCTCGGAATTCTAACAAGTCTTGGAAGAACTCAAACAGTACCTTTTGAGTACACCTTTTCTCCATACTCCGAAGGCGAACGAGCACTTGTACTTGTACTTAGCGGTGGCCGAGGTAGCGGTAAGTGGAGTCTTATTCTGGGAAGAGGAAGGTATGTAATTTCCTATCTATTATGTTAGTATAACTCTAGGCGAGGCTGAAACAAGGTATCCTCACCTAGAAAAATTGGTGCTCGCTTTGCCAAACGTCTCCATAAAATTAAAGCCGTATTTTGAATGCCACCCCATATGCGTCATAAATTCTGACCCACTAAGGAACATAACGCAGAAACACGAGATCTCAGGTCGGTTGGCCCAATGGGCCATAGAAATTAGTGGGTACGATATCAAATATCGACCCCGGACTTCGATTAAATCACAAATTTTGGCAAACTTCGTGGCCGACTTTACGCCGGACTTAATACCCAAAGTCGAAAAGGAATTGTTGTTAACCTCGGGGACTTCCTCGGGAATCTGGACCTTTTTTACCGATGGTGCCTCGAACGGAAAGGGGTACGGACTCGGCATCCAGTTGAAGCCGCCTACGAGTAACGTAGTTAGGCATTCTATTAGAACTATGAAATTGACTAACAATGGGGCCGAGTATGAGGCCACAATTGCAGGTCTCGAATTGGCTAAAAGCCTGGGGCCCGAGGTGGTAGAAGCTAAGTGCGACTCCCTTCTTGTGGTAAATCAAGTCAATGGGACGTTCCAAGTAAAAGAGGAGCGAATGCGAAGGTATTTAGACAAATTGCAGGTGACACTGCATCAATTCAAGGAATGGACCTTACAACACGTACCCCGAGATTAAAATAGGGAGGCCTATGCTCTGGCTAACTTGGGGTCCTCGGTTGATGATGATGAATTCAGCTCAGGAATGGTACAACTCATGAAATCAGTAGTGGAAAAAGGCAATGCCGAAATAAACTCAACAAGTATAACTTGGGATTGGATAAACAAGTATATAGACTACTTGAAGACTGGGAAATTGTGCTTGGGTCCTAAAGAATAGAGATCTTTATGCACGAAGGCGTCCAAGTTTAGCCTGTATGAAGGTTCTTTGTTCAAAAGAACGTTTGATGGCCTGCTCTACATATACCTAGGGCCGGGAGACACCGAAAATATTTTGAGGGAAGTTCACGAAGGCACCTGCTGAAACCATTCGGGGTAGAATCTTTGGTTTGTAAGATAATCAGAGCCGGCTATTATCGGAGCTACATGGAGAAAGATTCAAAGGACTTTGTACAGAGATGCGATGACTATCAGAGGCATGCACCGATGTTCCATCAATTCGGAGAGCTACTACATTCAGTGTTGTTACCTTGGCCGTTCATGAAGTGGGGAATGTACATTGTTGGCCCCCTGCTGTAGGCACCTGGTATGGTTCAATTCATACTGTTTATGACCGATTATTTTTCTAAGTGGGTCAAAGCTCAAGCGTTCGAGAAGGTTCAGGAAAACGAAGTCGTTGACTTCATTTGGGACCACATAATATGCCAGTTTGTAAGCAGTTCATTGGCAGCAAGGTAAATTTTTTTTCAAAGACCATAAGATCAAAAAAATCTTGTCAAAACCCTATCACCCTAGTAGGAATGGACGGGTAGAATCAAAAAACAAGACCATACTTCAAAACCCTAAAGAAAAGGTTGACCGATGCCAAAGGGAAATGGAAGGAAATTATGCCCGAAGCCTTGTGGGCATACCATAAAACCTCAAAATCTAGTACCGGGGCCACTCCATTTTCATTGGTCTATGGTGCCGAAGCACTAATGTCGTTCTAAGTGGCAGAACGAAGCCTCAAGTTCCGATATATAATCTAGGAATCAAACGGTGAGGCCATGAGCACGAGTCTGTAACTGTTGTATGAAAGGCGTGAGGCCGCCTAGTCCAGGGCCGCCCAAAACAGCGGATAGAGAGGTATTACAACCGAAGAGTCAACCTCCGATACTTCAATATCGGGGACTTGGTGTTAAGAAAAGTAACACTGCACACCTGGAACCCCAACGAAGGGAAGCTGGGGCTGAATTGGGAAGGACCATATCGAGTCATCAGGATTACCGGTAAAGGCTCATACAAACTCGAAGCAGGAAACGGTGCACAACTACCGAACAACTGAATGTGACGGACCTAAAACGATATTACTGCTAAGGTACGATCTCATTTCACCTTTTTATAATATTGCAAATCGGACTAACACTTGCAAGCAACAACCAAAGGAGAATGTGACTATTAGGTCTGAAAGCACGCGTCACTCTTTTTTTCTTGAGCCGGTTAACCAAATGGGTTTTCCGGCAAGGTTTTTAACAAGGCAAGAGTAAATCTGCTAACTTAGAACTGAATATTGGTTGTAAATCGGAGTCAACGGTCTCATCAACAATATCCGAGCCCTCTCAAGATCGACTTGAATACTGGGGGTCATCACCCTCGGGTCAAGCTTCTTAGGAAGGAAAGAAGGAAATTTTGTGCTTAAGCAGCTGAGGATCGGTGGTTAGGATTATTGTAAGGGCCGAATGGTCAAGTGAACTGTGCCTGTGTATGTCACCTCAACCATAATACAAGCTTTTACACGCTTTCAATCTTGTACTTTACACACAGAAATGAAAGGAAATTTCTACCTTGTTATTATGAAATTTTTCCTCTTTAAGCATCGAGCCTAAGGGCTATCCCTACCTGGGGACTATCAATACCAAGGGCTACCCTTATCCGAGACCAAGGGCTACCCTCACTGGGGGACTGTCGTCCGAAATATGTTTGGGCAACTCGGGTTATCAAAACTCGAAGGCGCAAAACCTATTGGGTACTGCCTAAACCTAAACGGCTAAGGCCGCCCTAAAAAATAGCCCGGAGACATTCTAAGCCCGTAATCAAAACATAAGGCCTTCAATAAAAATTCAAAACCTTCCAAAAGGTTACCTTGGGAAAAAGCATCGTCTAAGAACACTTAAGCATTTTTGGAAAACTTTCGGTCACTCCGAGTTTTCAAAAGTTTCGATCAAAACTTGCATCGAGGTCAAGTTCTGATCGGACCTCCGAAAAATAAATGACTTATTACTATGTTTGATTCTATGCTAAGGCATTAGAAATATTTGTAGTTATGAAAAGACGCTAAAATAATAGAGACTTGAAATTGCCAAAAGGGGAAATTTTATATATTCCGGAATATCTTTATAAAAGCCAAACAAAAACGGCCTCAAATGAACAAAAAATATGTACACAATACAAAAACTAAAAAATCCTAAGGCAATCACGCCTGGTCTTTTACCGGAGCCCGATTTGTCACCAAAACTATCGGGGTCTTCGGATACTTCAGAGCCCTCAGAACCCTCCGCACCTTCGAGCTCGGATAGTTTCTTCGCCTCGGCCTCAAGTCTTTTTACCTCCTCGATATCGACCTATAGGTCGAAGCCTCGGGCATGGACCTCTTCGAGGACCTCCCTTCGAGACAGCCGCCTCACATATGCAGCATTAGTCTTATGGCAGGCCTCGACTGCTTCGACATCGCCTTGTACTGGGCCACCACCTCGTCGGCATCGGTTGAGGTTGTCTCCAGCCTTGGACCTTGTTGATTCGAGCTCTTTACCAAGGGCATTCCATTCTGCAGCGGTCGATCTCAGACTGTGCTCGAAGATCCTCATGTTTTTGAGACCGTTCACCAACTTTCTCCTTCGCCACTGAAGTTGAACCTCTGCTGAAGACAGCTTTGCCTGGGTGGTTTCCTTCTCCGAGGCAAGCAGATCCATCATACTTTTCCACCCATCGGCGATTACTTGGATTTCGTGCATCTCCTTTCGGATTTGGTCGATCTTCTGCTCGACCTGCAAGGTATTGTCATTAGCCACTATGGCTGGTTCCTTATTTCTAACTTCAAAGACCTTTACCTTTTCAACCAAGTCGACGTGCTCCCGACTCAGTACCGATGCTTCTTTCTGAGCCCTATCTAGCCCGACTGAAGTTTTTTATGTTGCTCGCTGAGAAGCTTGTACATATCCCTTTTCTGGGCATGCTCCTTGAGCTGAAGCTCGAGCTGATTGACCTCGACACGATACCGAAAAAAGTTCTCATGATGAAGTACCGAGGCCTGCCTGCAAGAAGATGTAAAACATGAGAAATATCAAAATCCAAGTAAAGTTTGAAGGAACATAATGATGCCTTACCGATTCAGCGCTTGCTGCACCTCATTACAAAGGAACGACACGTTCACCTCATTCATTTTTGCCTGGTCCTCCTCGGTCACCAGCCATCGGAGGTAGCTAGCTATCCCCACGGGAGAACACATGACCCGTGCATCCTTTGGGACGGTCAGAATAATAGATCTCTTGCTACCGGGGATCACACTCAAAGCAGGGGAACAGGTTGATCGATTTTGGGATCGAACTCGGCCCGCCAACTTTCGAGGATGTGTCCTTCTTCGAAAGTTCCAGGTTGCCCAGCCCGGAGAAATCTTCCAAAGCGGACGAGTTCACACCATCAAAAAAGGAATGAAGGGGATCACCGACGCTATGGACCACTTCGTGATCCCCTATGGACCCCTTCACTGGACTTCTCCTTTCCTACTTGAGCCTCCTCGAGCATGGACTCAGTGTAGGAGGGCGTCCCCAAAGTCTCTATTATATCGGGTGCTTCCTTCGGAGCGTAGCCGGCGTCTTGGGGAGTCCCACCCCGAGTCTCCATATCGACCTCTTAAGTCTGAGGGAGGTCGGCCTCACGAGTCTCTCCCTCAGATGCTTCTTTACGCCGGGGAAGGTTCGTGCCGTGAGTGACGAAAATGAGGTCTTCCTCTGAGCCGGAGAAGAGAATCTGAGTCTGGCACCCGGGAGCTAGAGCTTTCCTATCCACCCTCTTCTTTGGTTTCTTTGCCTCAGATCCCGGGGAGCCCAAAGGTTTTCTCTTCCTTTTCTTCTTTTCCTTCACATCAGCCCCAAGCAGCCCCGCGAGGAAGGGATCAACGGACAAGGACACGTCCTCGTCCCCTTCTAAAGGCCTAAATTTGGTGGTCTTAGACAAACTTACAACAACAAAAGGGAAAGAAAGTCAGTGTGATGAAAGTTAGAAGCATGGCATTAACTATTCAGAGAGGCCTTACAATATACACGAGCCTCCCATCGGCCCTTCGAAAGCTCGCGCCCTGCGCGCTCGGAGTACGTCATCTGAGTACAGATCGATCCATTCCTTTAGCCGGGGGACCGCATTCGGAACTCAGGCGACAACTGCATAACCACAAATATGAATGAGAAGAAAGAAACCGAAGATTTTATATATATATATATATATATATATATATATATATATATATATATATATATATATATATATATATATATATATATATATATATATATATATTGACGCTTAAGGAGAGATTGCACTTACAAGATGTGTTCCACTTCTCAGAGAATGGAATGTACTTGGGGGGAATCAAGTCTTCGGTCTTCACCCGAATGAAGTGTCCATTCCAGCCCCGATCTAGGTCTTTGTCAATACTCGAAAAAGAGGCCTTGCTGGCCCGACAAATAATCTTGATCAGTTCCCCTCGAAAAATTCGGGGACTGTATAAACGAAGTAGATGATCCATCGTGAACCGAAGAGACTCGGTCTTGTTCATGATGTACCGAAGGAGGATCACGATCCTCCATAGAGATGGATGGATTTGCCCGAGGCACACCTCGTACCTCTTGCAAAATTCAGAACAATCGGGTATACCGGGCCCACTGTGAAAGGGTAAGTGTAAACACTTAAGTACTCCTCTATGTGGGTAGTAATGGTGATCTCGAGCCCGGGGCTACTACATCCTTTGCCTTCCCAATTGCAGTCCTTTCGGACCACGGGACAAACGTCTTCGCTCATGGAGCATATGTACCTTGATGCTCCTTTACCCTAGTCCTGTTTGTGTGAGGTTTTCTCGGCCTTAAAGTCGTCTGTAATTGAGAAGCCCCCGGTAATAAACACTTTCAAGGGAGGCTTGGGGGCCGGCTCATCGACAGCTACGTCGAGAGAAGCTGTTTCGAGGGTAACTATTTCAGGAGCATCAGCCTCAGTACTAGCAGCCAGTTAGGAAGATAAAGAGGCGATTTGTTAAGGGACAAATTTGGATGTTTTAGCCATTGTTATTTGGGGAAATTTGAAAAAATAAGACGAAGGTATGAAAGAATGAGTTGAAGGATGAAGAACATAGTATGAAGATTTGAAGGAAATCTGGGTAAAAACCTGAAAATCATTATGAAAGTTGAAGAAGAAGAATGAAGATATAAAGGTTTGGAAGAAGTTTAGTGATAGATGGAAATATCGAAGATAAAAGCTTGGTCTAAAAGTAGAAAAATAACAAAGGATGGAAGCCTTTATAAGGAAACATGCGACGCTTCGCATTCAAGGGCAACCAACCGATGAGCGACATGTGTCCGAAGTTAGAATGATGCGACTGATGGAACATTTCGGCTCCTTCATTGTAACGTACGGAGGAAGGAACCGGAGAACATCTATTGTTTGCCATCGTTTCGGCAAACCTACTCTCTAAGAAACGAGGGGACTAACGGTATACGGGTAAAACCAAGTCTTATGAGCACTCTGATTTCCCGGTGAGGCAAATGGAGCTAGGATGTGACTATCTGTATACGAGTAAAACCAAGTCTCGTTCTTTCTTGAGTTGAGGGCCTATCAGGAATAGCCTCTCTACTTTCACAAAATAGGGGTAAGATATGCATACACGTTACTCTTTTCAGAGCCCGTTTATGAGATTACACTAAGTTTGTTGTTATTGTTGTTCAATTGCATGCTTTGTCAAAAGAAGCTTTGCAGTTTCTCGAATTATGCAAAGATTAATTCCATTAGTATTCAAGTATCTCACACGCTTAACGCATGCATGATACTGTGCATGCAAAGATCAGCTTGAACTATATTTATCCATCTTAATGTTTAAGTGATAATTATTTTAAAAGGATTTCTAATTCTCTCTGTAGCTTCACGTAATATTGTTTATATCAACAAACTTCTTTTGAGAGAAGGAAAAAAGTAAAGGATCAAACATCGTGACATTCTTAACCTATATACAAGATAGTGATTAGGGGCTCTTTCGTTAAAGGAAATTTTTCTAGCACACAATGGACCAGGAAAGGGAAAATGAAAAATGAAGGAGGACATTGAAAATTGAATCCATATCTGTTGGGTAAGAGATTCTTGTCGATATTACTAGACTGTAACGGTGGAGTGATTAGCTGAAGCGGAGTCAAAATTTGAAGTTATTGAATTTTAAAGTAAGAATTTGTACATATTCAATAAATTTCTTAAGATAAATACTATATAATTTGGACTAAAAATAATGCGTTTAGCCGAACCCGTTGTTGAAGCTCTAGCTTCGCCCCGGTAATCAGGGGCTTGATATTTTAACTAATCTTATTCTTCTCCTTATTATTATTATTATTATTATTAATACTCCTTCAGTTTTAATTTAAATGACACGCTTTCTGTATTAGTCCGTTCCAAAAAGAAATAATATATTTTTACAATTGAGAATCATTCATCTTTTAAACTTTTATTTTATTAATTTTATCCTTAATGAAAAGCTTTTATAACCATACAAATATGATGATCCCATAAAATTTTTACCCTTTAAGTTTTTAAGACTACAAATTTCAATTTTTTTTTTAAACTCTGCGTGAAGTCAAACTATCTCATCTAAATTAAAAGGAAATAAGTAGTATTTGATTGTTGATCCGAGGGTTCAAGAGCCACCATTCAACTTCCTATACGGATCTAAGAAAGTACCGCAACTCAAGGAAGCCGCCGCCCACATATGGTGTTTTCAAGTGTCACATCAAAACAAAAGAGCTTTGTTATGAAATGCTGGCTTTCACTCCGGAGTTTGTGGGGTTGTGTTTGGAAGTACATACGTATATGTACCCTCGGTTCGGCAGCCACCACCTGAGCCCTTACCGACCATTTCCTTTCACTCCTTTCTTTATTCATGTCAATCAAAATGCCCTACCGACCATTTTTTTTCTTAATTACACGTGCCGGCTTTGATACTGAGAATAGAGAAATTTTTAGTATTGAGATATAGGGAAAACAATTTAGAATATCCTCATTAATCAAATGTAAAATCATTCTTCATACTCCCTCCCATTCAATTTGTATGAACTCATTTAATTAGGCACGAAATTTAAAAAAATAGAAAAAATTTTTAAATTTGTGGTGTAAAAGGATGCACATATATTTTGTGTGACTATAAATTATTTTCAAATAAGGAAAGATGTCATTCTTTTTGACATAAACTAAAAAGGAAATAGGTTCACAAATATTAAAACAGAGGGAGTATATATTTTGGTAACAACGCTACATTTACACAATACTAATCTATACAAATTGACACCTCGAGTACGGATAAAACTCAAACGCACAGTGGGTTTACGTCAAATAATATTAATTTATTATTATTAAATAAATTAAGATAAAAATGTGTATCAATTTGTTTACCCTAAAATTCGAGTAACAATTAAACTTATATTGTGGTTTTAAGGATACATGATTTAATCCAATACCAATTGATAAACAATAAACTAAATAAATAAATTGAACAAAAAAATAAATCAAACTGGTGTTATGGCAATGCTTTCGACCTCGATTCGAGATGGTCTCGAGGTTGGATGATAGGAACAATAGAGAATTGAATAATACATATTGAACAGTAATAGATAGTAAGTAAAACAGAAAGCAACATATGTATTATTTCTCAGTGAATGATGATGCCTTTACAAATGAATGGGATCCTTTTTATATAATAGGGGAATCATAAATAAGGTACAACTCTAATAACAGAAGTAAATCCCACGATTGGCGTCAATAACCGCTTGATTCGATCTGTCCCGAAATTCCTGTCATGATCATCGACCGGTTGCTAATATCTCGTCGTTCCGTTACTATATCTCACTTGAAGTCAGTCACTCGGTCTCGATCTTCAGCGAGAACTTCGAATTCCCTGCTAAATATTCTATCTTCGAACTCGGGCTTGGTCCATTACGAGCTTACCTTCGAGGCAGCTCCCATACCTATGAAATTGGGTATGCCCGATTTCGAGATACAGATAGTCCCCACGTTTCTTGGAGTAAAATGATAAGAAACGATTTGAGCCTTGATTTTCTGCAATCTCGACCATGACATCATCTTCATGACGGAAGTGACGGACGTGACTGAAACGTCCCGTCAGTACAGTTCCCCAAGTCATTAATGCCTGTCAGTTGGCGGTCGACCATTAGCGCCACTGAACCATCACCATGAACTTATAAATACACGCTCCTTCGTTGAATCAAACATTACTTTTGACCTAATCAAACTTCTAAGTTTTCTAACTCTCTCCATCTCCTCTCTTTCGCCACCTGTTGAGCCACCCTTGTTAGCACCGAAACCACCTGTTTTAATCTTCCTCCGCCCTTCTTTAATTGAGTCAACGGCGAAAACCAAAAAAATGTACCATAAAAAGAGAAGGCTTCCTCCTCTTCGTCCCGGCCGGTGACAAAACACCGGTGGAACCAGCTTCTCATGAGTACGTTCTTGGCATGTGCACTTTGAAATCCAATTTCAAGATCGAGAAACCTTCATCGGTTCTGGTCCCATATGAACACGTATCGAGGTACATGTGTTCCATAATGAAAAGCCACCTCGAGGCCATGAAGAGGGACTGAAACTGGGGTCCCGAGGTGGTGGTGCAAATCCTTGCTCCTGAGGAGGGCATTTCTACTTATGTGGAGGGGTTCTTAAGTGTTTACACTTACCCCTTCACATTGGGTCCCCTCAACCCAGTAATAGTCAATTTCTACAAAAGATACCAGGTCACTCTCGGCCAAATTCACCCCTTGTTCTGGCGCATTATGATCATGCTTCGCTTCTTCTCCAGCAAGGCCAAGGGGCTGGAGTTCACCCTTATCCATTTCATGCGGTTGTACCGCCCTCGACTCTTCAGAGGACTGATCAAGCTCCAGCGTCGAGCAACGAAGGCCTTGTTCTCGAGCATCGACGAGGACAAGGATCGGGTTTGGATGAGCCGGTTCATACGGGTGAGGACTTGCGACATCATCCCGAAAAATAAGATGTCGTTCCCCGAGGAGTGGAACCCCAATCGTAAGTGATATATTAAACATTGTTCTTAGTATCTGCTTTGGCTTCGCATAACGTTGTCATTTATTATGCAACTAGTCCTTGGATGCCTCGGGTGGTCCCTGGTCTCGAATACTAGGTTGGGAAGTTAGCCTCGAATTCTAGTTGGTCCCAAACGCACACGCAAGTATACGTGGTCGTAGCAAGTAATATAGTGTTAAATCGAATATCGAACCCACAGGGACTTGTGCAAACTACTCGCTAAATCACTCTAATTGTTATTTAATCAAGCCAAAATAAAATTTAGGAATGTAACTATTTTATACTACGATTCTATGAAATAACTAATTATCAAGTAACGAGAGTATTGTTGTGTATTCAGTAGAGACAAATACTTCAGGGTTGTGATGAATTCACCATTCGTATTGCATTCTAATTAACTCTCCCTTTCATATAATTCACTCATTGTTGCTAATTAATCGATAAATGCTCTCATAGCCTTCTCCCGCAGCACTACTCGCCTATTCTCAATAGATTAACGCCTATATTCCTATGAAATTAATCTATCAGAACGCACTAAGATTACGATATTTAATTAAGCACGGTGACTAGGTATATTCCTATCCTAAACACAAATCCGCTCCCCTGAAGGGTTAAGATCGCGCTCTCTTCAATTCTTCTCTAATCTATACACGGCTTTCCCAAGCATATCATAGATAGTATATAGAACCTAACTGCTGGCCAGACTATTAAGCAATTAAACACAGAATTGAAGAAACAATCATATATTGAGTGAAATATAATAAAGGTGTTAAACTAATGTCAAATAACAATATTCATGGCTAAACCTCAACCCCAGAACAACGGGTGTTTAGCCACTCATGCTAAAATCAAGAATTGCATAACTGTTAAATTAATTGTAAATACGAGAAAAAGATGAAGAAAACTGATAATCCTTCGCTCCCTAGAAATTCCGTGTGTATATTCTCTCCAAAGTGGCATGAATCCCCCAAATATACGCTTAGACTTGATTTTATACGTGTTGTGTAGGGTTAGGGCCGAAATAATCGTGTCCCGGGCAAAATAGGACAAAAAACTCGTCACTGGTGCCCTGGCTAGCGCCGGGATCCCACCAGGGCGCTTCCCTTATTGCCATTCTGCCTCCAGCGCCACAGGTGGCGCCCATCCCTTCCTATGGCGCCCAAAATCGTCAACTTGCCTGGTTTTTGCGTTTTCGTCCGTTTTGGCTCTAATTTCGTGCGTTTCGCCCCCGATTGATCCTGAATCATTCCTAAACATAAAAACACTTCAAATTAATATAAATCATCATATTTAGCATCTAAAACTCATGAAACAAAATTAAAATATGAGGAGATATACATAGAAATATATACACTTTAAGCTAAATATCAACACCCCACACTTGGACTCTTGATCGTCCTGGAGTAATGAGACAATATACTACCCTTAAACACGTACCAAGTTCATTATCAAGGAGTATTTACTTTTCAATCACACACCTTACCCCTTAACTATGATCGATACCGACAACCAAGTATGAACATACAAAATTTCACATTCTTTCCCTTCTTTAAACATGTCCAAGTTTAACAATTTAATCAATCATACCAACAACCTATTTGCAACCACCAAACCTCAAGATTCGACTTGTAGCCACTAAGCTCTCTCAATTCACGCAATCACCCAACAAGAAAGTTTA
>ML311154.1:0-45367 GCA_005239505.1 Nicotiana paniculata
GCACGCCATCGTGACTTGTCTAAGATAAATCCATAAACGTCCCAATTGATCTTAAAACTAAAAATGCTCCTTCAAATAGAAAACATAAAGAATAACCAAACATCGCCTCAAATAGGCACTATAAAACCGTCATGACCATAGTCTTGACTACGTAATCTACACTCGGGTGCGACAACTCATGTCCCCGTCTTCAATTTCAAATTATAATAAAAATCACATGTTGTAATCGCGGGTGCATTTCATGTGGCGTAGTTATAATGTGTCCAAAAAACAAGCAAGTGCACGCCATCGTGACTTGTTTCAAGATAAATCCATAAATACTAAAAGCGGTTAAAAAAGGCTAAATGCATAATAGGCTAAAACACGTAAATAAACAAATAACTTAGGCCAAATACTAATAGTTAAGCGACCGTGCTAGAACCACGGAACTCGGGAATGCCTAACACCTTCTCCCGGGTGAACATAATTCATTACTCGGATTTCTGGTCGCAGACAAATCAAAAAATAGTCAAAACTTCCTCAGTTTAGGATTTTCAAAAAAAATAAAACGGTGTCCCGGAGCATCGTCAAAAATTCGGGTGACGACTCTGGAAAAAAAAACTCCAAATCCGAATAATGTCACTTAAAGTGGAAAAACTCCCTTATTACCAACTTCCTTTAATTATCCTAAGCCTAAAGACCTAAGTTAACTAATCTAAGTCTAATAGTATCTTAAGTAATTAACTAAATCCTAACATCTGTCTAAAATAATTAGTTTAAGATTAACTAACTAAAACAAATTAGTTGACCTAGGCTTATTAGTTAATTAAGTTTATGATTTTAGGTAATTAAGTAAAATTCACCAAACTAAATCAGTTAACTTGGGAATTGAATTGATCACTTTACCATAATTAGCAAGCTAAACCTAGTTTGACTAATAGGAGCTTTAATCAATTAACTTAATTAGTTGACCTAACCTTGGTTAAAAAATAACTAGTAGTCACCTATGGAACCTAACTAGTGTTAGTTAACTATAGTTAAATGATAACCCAAGTAAGTAACCATGATGACTCCAAGGGGTACAACAGGTAATGTAGAGTAGGAAATCAGATTTTTAAGGGTAGAAGGGTCTTTTCAAAGGCTGAAATATTCTGGAAAGGTGCAGGTGTCCCAAAAGGATAGAGTGGACAGCTGTACATGTACCCTCTTCAGCCTAATGAATTAGGAATATACCAAAGGATATCCCATTATCAAGTCTCCTATAAATAGACCCCCCTCCCTTTAAACTAGGAGAATTTTTTATAGTCTAAAAACATTCTTTCAACCTCTCTTAGCTGCTAATACATTCTGAAAATACAGAAAGAATCAAAATATTCTTTTTCATTCATAAACAAAATTTCCAAAAAAAAAAAAGAATATGGTTGAAAAAGTTTGATTTTCTTTTGGGAGTTCATCAAGATTTTGTGGGTCTTCTCAACTTGGTTCTTGTTCTTTTCTGTTTCTGATTTCGAAATATCTGTTTTGAGTACTCAAGTCCTGGGCTGTTTACTCTT
The DNA here is from genome assembly GCA_005239505.1 of Nicotiana paniculata. Taxonomy (NCBI): domain Eukaryota; kingdom Viridiplantae; phylum Streptophyta; class Magnoliopsida; order Solanales; family Solanaceae; genus Nicotiana; species Nicotiana paniculata. The sequence continues at coordinate 1,533 of ML311154.1, forward strand.
CCTGGTTTGCTGGTTTTCTGGTTGCTCCTGCTTTCATTGTTGCTGGAATTTCCTTCTTTTTGCTACTTCGTTGATTACCTGACCTTTATTTGGTTAGGATTTCGTTAATTCTCTCTTTAAGGTATGTAACAATGAACTTTAGACAGAGTTATTGAATCCAGAACTTTATGCTGAAATTGTTGACTCATGTTGTGTTTACTTTAAGATTGTATGAATCTGAATCCTCTTCTCCTCCATTCTTGATATAAAAACTGAAGTAAGGTTATTATTATTTGAATGTATGCAACTCCTGGAATCAGTTTGATTATTCGTTAAGTTTCAGTCAATACATTTAGCATTTGGTAGTTAGATGTTAATTTTATATTTGTTTAGCATATTAGGGTAACTTGCACTAGGGTAGATGAGTTTGATCCCTTAATAATCAAACTCACCCCATGATAAGTGCACAAACATTAGTATGGTTGGCTGAAGTTTACCTTTTAAAAGGGTATAAAGTATGTAGTTAAAAAGGGCATTAAGGTGAGGATCTAAACCTTTGAATGGTCAGATTCATCCTCTAAAAGGGCCTAAATAATCAAAGTTTCTATATAGTTTAGAATTATGTTAGTATTAGCACTAGGTTAGATGAATCTGACTTTTTAATAATCAAATTCACCCCTTGGTAGTGCATAAACAGTAGCCTAGGGTGCTAGAAATCACCCTTTACGGATATGAAGTGGGTAATTAAAAGGCCCCTTAGAGAAAAGAATCTGAATCCCTCAATATGATCAGATTTATTCTCATAAAATGCCTAAATGATCAAGTCAAGGAATAAGTATGGACTGATGGTCCAAGGTATGAAAAAATGACATTCTGGAGTTGAATTTGACCTTTTATGGTCATATTCACGCCAAGAGAGTACATAAATGATTCTTCCATTTGGTATAGTTAAGCATAAGCGTTATCAGGATTAGAATTGACCCCCTCATAGTCAGTTTGGTTCTGATGGATGCATAACACCTAATTAATTAGGGTGTTCTACAGATTACAAAGGAAGGCTCAAATGTATGGCCTTTAAGGAGTTCGAGTCATTAAATCAATTGAAATTTTCATTTAGTTTTCTTTTCTTCCGAAAAATGTATAGAAACAACCAAGCTGTAATTCCCCTGTATCCATTTTTCAGCACCATTGTGATGTAATTTAAACTAGACTGTATATTCATTTTTTTAGCCCTTTAGTTTATAATGTTCAAACTGAATCGTGAGGTGATTTTTCCTGAAAATTTGAATCTGTTTCAAAAATACCTCAAAATCGAAATAGGTGTTTAATCAAAAGAAGACTTAGTGTTCGAATCAGTCCTCACGGAACCTTTCATAAACATTTTTATCGGGTTTTCAGAAGCAGTTATTTCAAAACTCGGTTGTTTCAATATAATTGGAACTTACTAGATTATTTTTAATTCACCTCGTACCTTGTAAAACTTTCTGAACACCAAAAAAGAAAAACATGTTCTCTTAAATTCATATTGATTTACCTTAAAAAAGAAAACTGTTTGCTGTCTTTGATGAATTTTGAAAGGTATAAAAATAGATCCGCTATTCCTGTCAAATTCAGTAGATGTTTATTTAGATGAACCTGTAACAGTAGATATACGAATCCCCTCAATATACATGAGTTATGAACTGGATCGTATATATGAAATTGAGTAAAATCGTTTAGTTAAATGTTCTAATGTTGCTTAGTGTGCTTTTTCTTTTTGTTTTTTTTTAATACATGATGGATATTTAAGATTTGTAAATCTGTGATTCTGTTTTCTTTAGGATTTCTTTGAAAAACCTGTCATTTTTAGCATACTTCTAATTAAAATATATAGCGTCCCTTCTTTCACAATTAGTCATAAATAGGATTGGCCAAGAGGGTTAAACAATTAATGGGCTAAAATGTGGCCATAGCCCGAAACATGCTGTCTTTTAGACTAGTGAACATCATTTTAGGCAATCCTCTAGGTAGAGTGATACCTTTAGTTTGAAAATTGGGTAAAATCAAGTATCATTCCAAAAATTATCATAACCTACACTCGGGAGTGGAAACTCATGCCCCCGGCCCTCAACTCTAAACAATTAATAAAAAGGCACATAGCAACCACGAGATTTGATCAGAGCACCCTGAACACATATTTGGGATTGGAGGATGTGGATCCAGTGCAATACTTGGAAAAGCTGGCTATGGGCGATGCAGCTCACCCATGGCTTGCTGGGATTCTAGAAGCTCCGGGGCCACCACCACCGTGGATCACAACAGGGGTTCCTATTCAGCGGAACACACTGAATTTTGAGACAAAGAGATGGCTGACATTTGTGTGCAACAGAATAGACCCATTCCATAATGAAACAAATATATCGATGCCGCGAGCAGTGCTAGTCACCTCAATCATGGCCGGTTACCCAATAAATGTGGGTGCCATCATGTCAGTTAACATGTCTGTGGTTCCAAGGCAAGGTGAAATCTCCTACCCGTATCTCAACACTATCAGTGAGTACCTTACATATGCGGGTGTGGAGCCAAGGAGTTTTGATACCAAGGTGCGGACGAAGAAGCCTTCTCATGGTACTCTTTGATGGATGATGGAAACCCAAAGAAGAAGGGTTAATCCTCTACTACTGCAGGCCAGTATGAAGAGCCTGCCAGGGTAGCTGTTGAAACAACTGACATGCCATCTACTCCAACTGACCCTTCTGATGCTGCTACAACTATGCCTCCACCTCCTTCCTCTGGTCTCTCAGCATCGGTTTTGAAGCTGGTGCCCATGCCCACTCAGCTATTATCTGTGTTGCGAGTCGCCGAGACACTGGCGAGCCTGAACAACTGGATGCAAATAGCCACAACAAAGCTGACTGACATACAGTGCAATTACAGTATAGACATCCATCTCGGTACCCCAGATTCCTCCGACAGTGGAGGACACTTTGAAGAAGATTTTGGAGAACTAGATGACCATCATAGACACTTTGGTGGCACATGGAGAAGTGATTGAGAAGCTTGGGAAGAGGGAAAAGAAGATGAGATAATCCCAGGCATCTAAGAAGGTAGTAGAGAGACTGAGGAAAGAAGTGACAAAGATAGCAACCGCTAGGGACCTTCCTTTGACATGCTGATGGGCACAGATCCAGTAACACCAATAGATACAGCAGCTCCTTCAGCATTAGTGTAACAATCGGCCAGTCGTTCCATGGGATTTACCCCGTTTCCCCCATTTCTGCTTTATCATATATTTATTATCCTATTTATGTTGTGTTGGGTCAGTTGGTTTGGGTCCGGAGTGGTCATGGTGAGAATTAAGGCATTTAGTCTCCTAAAGTAGCCTAATAGTTGAAAAAGTCAACTGAGAGTTGACGTATTGGTGAACGATCTCGAAATGTGGATTTTATGGCTCGAATAGCTTCGTTAGGTGATTTGGGACTTAGGATTGTGTTCGGAATGAATTTTTGATGTCCGGTGTAGAATTAGGCTTGAATTGACGAAAGTTAGTTTTTGGCGATTTCCGGTCGGCAGTGGAAAATAGGCTATCAGGGTCGGAATGGGATTCCGGAGGTTGGAGCAGGTCTGTAATGTCATTTTGGGTATGTTTGAAAAAATTAAGTTCAATCAGAGGTGTTTTGGTTGGTTTCGGCATCGTTGGCGAAATTTGGAAGTTTCAAAGTTCATAGGCTTGAATTTGATGTAATTTTGGGTGTTTTCATGTTGTTTTTGGTGTTTCAAAGGCTCGACTAAGTTAGAATCATGCTATGGGGTTTGTTGGTACGTTTGGTTGGGGCTTCGAGGGGCACGGGATTGATTTCGGATGGTTGCGGAGTTTTGAACTTGGAAAAATTACAGCAAATAGATGCTGGTATAAGTTTCTGGTGTTGGCCGCACTTGCGGATAGGTAGCCGTAGGTGCGACGTCGCAGGTGTGAAAGGCCAAGCGCAGTTGCGAAGGGAGGCTGGGCAGGAGGAGTCCGCAGGTGCGGAGAAATGGCTGTAGGTGCCAAATTTCGTCTGTTAGTGGGATTGCACAGGTGCGCACCTGGGATAGCAGGTGCGGGTCTGCAGGTGCGATTAAAGGTCTGAAGGTGTGGAATTGCTGGGACAGAACAGTATAAAAGAGGCCTCCGTGAAATTTTATTCATTTCACCATTGTTGCATGCGGTTGGAGCTCATTTGAAGGCAATTAAGAGAGAATTCATGGGTCTTCAGTGGGGGTAAGTTCCCGAGTTATTATAGTCGATTCTATGCTATTTTGTTCGGATTAGGCTTGTAAATTGAAGGATTAAAGTAGGAAAAGGTTGAGAAAAATGGGTGGTGGATTGGAAAATTCTTTTGGCAATTTGGGTAGGCAATTGTGGTCCGATTGTGGTGTTTTTGGTATGTGTAGAATCGTGGGAGGACGAGGTTTCTAGTGATGTAAAATTTATCGAATTCCGAGGCGTGGGCCTAGGGCTCGGGTTTGGCCGAATTTCGATATTCTTGTATAATTTGATAGTTTTTGATTGGGTTGTGTTCCCTAAGTATATATTAACGATGTTAAACTGGTTTTGGCTAGATTCGGAGCAATCGGGAGCCAATTTGAGGGGCAAGAGCATAGCGGACTAGTGTTGTGGCCCGGTAGAGGTAACTAATGGTTATAAATCTTATCCTGAGGGTATGAAACCCCGTACTTCATATTTCTCACTGATTTTAGAATGGCGCACATGTCGGATGACGAGTATGTGACGCACACTGATTTTTGGATTGGACTTGGTCCTCTCTGCGGCAACTATTGAGTTGCATATTTTACTCAAAATCTTATGTTAAATTATGTTCTAAAGATTGTTGCAATATTTGGGCTATAAGCCGTGTTTGGGACCTCGTGCCGATCTGTTTAGTCCCTTTGGGAGCTTTTTACTGCTTTTTTCCTCACTTTTTATTGATGATTTCACTCAGTCACATTGTGCTTACTGTTTTCGAAAATCAGCCTGATTTACACTACTTTGAGATTTAAAAATGATGTTTTGGGTCGAGTACCCCGTTTTACTGATTCTCACAAGGGGATTTTAAGATGTTCTATTGAGTGAGGCTGAGGGCCTGATTGTGAGGATATGATACGCCACGAGGTGGCTTGATATTAGTGCTTGGGCTGAAGGAGCCTCTCCGGAGTCTGCACAAACCCCCTGTGAGCGCACCGAGTCGAGTACCGAGTGCCAAGTGACGTGTGATTGGGAGGCATGAGTTACTGTGAGGTATGCCCGAGAGGCTGATTATGAGTGATGGTGAGGTATGCCGAAGGAGATGATTATGAGTGACTGTGAGGCATGCCCGAGGGGCTGATTATGATACATATTTTTTCCCGAGGGGCTACTTATGATTTTACCACTTTCACTCTGAACTTATGAAATATGTTTTGCCCGAGGGGCCTCTTTATGATTTATTTCATTTTCATAATGAATCTTTCGGTTTGAAGTTGTTGAAAATATACATTTTTCAAAGGATTTTTCTAAAGTTGGTTTTAAGGCATGATGATTTCATATATCTATGTTATACTGTTTGAGAGAAAGTTTGTGCATATTGTGAATTGATGACATTGATTTTTATGTGTTTTTTGCCGCTTAGACTTGATTTATTTTCATTACTACTGAGTTGGCGTACTCACATTACTGTTTGCACCCCTGTGTGCAGATTTAGGTGCAGATACCGAGCATTAGCTATTTATTCCGCGCGGAGCCGGAGTGCGGGTTATAGAGGTAGCTGTTCAGCGTCCGCAACATCTCTGTTTTCCCTTCTTGTTGTATCTAGCTATTTATTCGGAGTTTTGTAATATAATAATATACATGTCACGATCCAAACTAGAGGATCATGACTAGCACCCGGGCCATACTTGCCGAGCACAAACGTACATTTTATCTAACNAAGCCTCTAAATGAGCATAAGTAATGCAACATAGCCGGAACAGGGCCCCGACATACCCATAGTGTCTATAACAAAAATGCATACCAAGACCACGGCAAGTCCGGAAAAGGGATCTCGCCTATAACCGCTGAACTGGAAAGCTTATTGTGGGGGGAGCTTTGTCTACCTATCTATCAGGACCTGTAGCATGACATGCAGCGTCCACAAATAAAAGGACGTCAGTACGAATAAAGTACTGAGTACGTAAGGCAAGAAAGCATAAATAAAAACAGTAATGTAAAGAGAGATGTAGGAGATAGAACTTGTAGCATCTGAGTGCTTCTAAGAGACATTAACATGAAATGCATGATACATATATACACATAATCTTTTTAAACATCCGCCTCTGTGGGCATCATCATCATCATAGAACATTCGCCTCTGTGGGCATCATCATCATCATATCATACCCGGCCTCAAAGAGGACTCGGTAAACCCAACTGATCAGTGGTTGCACAATAGGTGCCATACCCGGTCGACTATAGTGCGACTCAGTAGAGTAAAATAGATACATATATATAATGAATGCAGGACTCATTGGAATCATGTTCTGAATATTTCGGAGCGACGTAAGGTCGATATTCTCCGTAGATATCATTAGGGTTAACTCTTCATCGAGAATCTTATAAGAATCAGGAAGTACAAACAACATTGATGACATAAGAATAAGAGAAGCAACCATAACATCAATTGTTCCATAAGAAGGGAAACAATGTAAGTACTGCTAGCTTCTAAGAGTAGAGTATCTTTAGAAGCTCGTTCATTGCATTATGTACAATCGGAATCATGCAAAAAAAGGAAAGGGATAGCCTCACATACCTTGTATATACGGCCCCAACCTCAAGCTACGCAAAAGTCACAACTCCTTAATCTACAATAAGATAAACGACACTATTGTTATCGTTTAAACGTCATAACTATTATATATCGATCACAACCTATTTTACGATGAAACGGACTTCACCTCCCCTATTTATATGACTTCACACAAATAAAAAAAATCACCAAACAGCCCAAACAACATCAATAATAGTCATATTGAGCCTCCCAAAACAGTCGACACACAACCTAATCACTTCACACATAAGACGATCACCGTAGTCGTGTCAAACGACCCGTAAATGTTACAACGAACGACCAGCTCACAACCATACATCTATATGGTGTTTCTCCACACTCTTCCTCCTCCAAAACTCCACAAAACAGTAGTAAAGCACGCAGCCCTACAACAACACAAAACAGTCCGCTACAAGTCAAATAACTCGAACTCACGGCTTCCGATCAGCGTCCCATGAGTTCTAAATATTAGGAAACATATTTATCAACCTTCCTTGATATTTAAACACTTAAATACAGATATTAGACATTTCTTAACTATGAATTACCTTCCAAAACTCTAACTACAAAGAAACAGGAGAGGTGGTATAATCGCACTTACGTCGTAGGGATCATTTTGATGTTATTGCTTCTCGATTTCTTGCCCGGAATGATAATCTTCTTTGAAACCCTAGAAGATAGCTTAAGGTTATGTTTATGGGTGTTCTCTGGTCATTTTATGCCGAATAATGAAGAGAAATCCGACCTAAGGTTTATATATATCAAGTTTGGAAAAGTCAAAGAGGTGCTAGCTTGGCACCCTAGGATTGGTCCCTCTTCCGACGCTTATATCTTTTTATCCTGATGTTGTATGAATGAACAGTTAAGAATGTTGGAAACTACATTCCAGGAATTTCAATTTGGTATATTATATGTCCCAATAATACCTCATATAGCACATGAAATATATTGCTCAAAAAAGCTCTAATGATCCACCTACTTGTCACTTATGATGTCTGCGCAGTCTCGCGAAACTGCAATATCTCTCCACTCCTACGTCGTATCGATGAACGGTTTAATGAATTAGAAACTAGACTCATAGATATTAAATTTGGTTGGTATATTATTCAGTAATTCCAAGTATATTGGGAGAAAAGCTCAGTTACATTTGACCTAATTTTAAGCACATTATGACTGTAACTTGTGAAGACCTTTGCCGACTTTTGTTCCACAAATTGCTTTACTTCAAAATGTAGAACACAAGTATGATATGATAAAAATTAACTCATATCATAATCTCCTTATCATGTAATGAACCATAGTCTCACCCTAAAGTACATGTTATAACATTCCAAACTCGTCGACTTTCGACGAAACTTATTTTCTTCAATTGGTTTAGCTTCTAAGCTTTCCAACCCTATTGGTACTCGTTATTAATGATATTAAATATTTGTAACTTGTAATGTAAAATAATTAACTTACTTTATATTCCATCAAATATAATCTTATTTCTGAGCTTACATCAATTGACTTACGATGTACTCTCACGTACGAAAACATGGGGTGTAACAATACCTTTGGCTTATCTCTCTTAGATGCTCATGACAGGTTGGCTCCGGGTTTTGGGGTTTGTTGGTTGCACTTTTTATTGGCCTAATGTATTTAGTAAACTCTGTATATTTTATGAAATGCTTGAAATTGGTTGGGATTTTGAAAGAAACCGTAAATATGGGATTGTTGGCTAGCATAGTTTCACGATAGGCGCCATCATGGTCGATTTAGGATTTGGGGTCGTGACAGTTTAGTATCAGAGCCTAGGTTACATAGGACTCAATGGTCATGAGCAGGTTTAGTATAGTCTTGCGGATTGCTACAGAGACGTCTGTACTTATCTTCGAGAGGCTGCAGAACTCTTAGGAAATATTTCTATCTTTCTTGAACTATTTCGTGCTAATCTATTGTTTCTTGAAATCTAAACTTATGTTGTTTAATTCTCTCACAGATGGAAAGGACACACAATACCGATCAGAGTGACCAGACACCAGCTAGACTAGCGAGAGGTCGAGGCCGCGGTCAAGGCTGTGGAAGAGGTAGAGGCCGGCCCGCGCAGCAGTAGAGACAGTACCACAGGATCCCCCTATCGTTGAGGATCAGGTTCCCGCCGATGGTTTTCCAGCCGGACAGGCTCAGGCACCGACAATGCTTATGGTTATTCCAGGTCTTCAGGAGACCCTGTCTCAGATATTGACAGTGTGCACCAGTTTAGCTCAGGCAGTCGTCATGTCTTCTACTGCCACCATAGCTCAGGCCGAGGGAGGCAATCAAACCCCAACTGCCCGGACACCTGATCAGGCTATACGGAATATTCAGGCACTGGGAGCATCCCCAACTCAGCCAGTTGCTCCGGTACAAGATTATGTGGTCCCTGCTATGCCTGAGGACGAGCAGCGCAGGTTGGAGACATAGCTCGAGATATTGAGTCTGTTCGCCGCCAGGAGCGGGAGGAGAGAGAGGCCAAGAGGCCTGGTGGTACGGGTAGTTCTAGTGGTGCTCTCTTCAGGGGGCAGTTTCAACAGGGTAGGGGCCGTTCATTCAGGCCTCCTCAGTCGGCCCACCCTGCGTATAGTGGTGCATCTTCGGGGCATGGTCCCTGTGGTTCTCAGTCAGGCCTTACTTTATTTGGTGCCCTCACAGCTCAGAGTGCAGCTCAAGCACCCCCAGTTCAGAGTTCTCCTATGCATGAGTCTTCCAGTGGCCGTTCTAGTGCCAGGGGTTTCTATCAGTCCCCGCCTCCAACTCCATGGAGTTGTTTTGAGTGTGGAGAGTTCGGGCACATATGGAGGAAGTTTCCCCATCGTCCCGGTGGTTCTTTTCAGCAGAGGGGCCAGCCCTCGACTTCAACTCCGGTTACTTCACCACCCGCCCAGGCAGCCAGGGGTGGTATTCAATCAGCTAGAGGCTGCCCTAGAGGGGGAGGTCGAGCAGGGGGAGGTCAGGCTCGCATGTATGCATTTCTAGCCAGGCCAGATGCTATGGCCTCAGACGTCGTGATCGCAGGTATTGTCTAAATTTGTTGCCGAGATGCCTTGGCTTTATTTGACCCTGGTTCTACATATTCCTATGTTTCTTCATATTTCGCCCATTTTCTGGATATGCCCTGTGAGTCTCTAATCACCTTTATTCATGTGTCAACTCCGGTGGGCGATACTGTTGTTATGGACCATGTGTATCAGTCGTGACGGATATCTATTGGGGGTCAAGAGACCCGAGTGGACCTACTGTTACTCGGCATGGTCGATTTTGATGTGATATTGGTCATAGATTGGTTATCTCTGTGTCATGTTGTTCTTGATTGTCACGATAAGACCGTGACCTTAGCCATTCCAGGGTGCCCCAGGGTTGAGTGGAGAGGTTCTTCTGAGTATATGCCTAGCAAGGTAATTTACTACCCGAAGGCTCAACGCATGGTTGAGAAAGGGTGTTTATCTTATCTGACTTTTGTGAGTGATGTCAGTGGTGAGACTCCCGCTATTGATTCGGTTCCTGTGGTCCGTGACTTTCCGGACGTGTTTCCTTCAGACCTGCCAGGCATGCCACCTGACAAGGATATTGATTTTAGTATTGACTTGGTGTTAGGCACCCAGCCTATTTCTATTCCACCTTATCGTATGGCACCAGCGGAGCTAAAGGAATTGAAGGAGCAGCTTCAGGAACTCATAGATAAGGGGTTCATTCGGCCTAGTGTGTCACCTTGGGGTGCACCAGTGTTGTTCGTGAAAAAGAAGGATGAGTCCATGCGTATGTGTATTGATTATCGGTAGCTGAACAGAGTTATGGTGAAGAATCGGTATCCCTTGCCCCGTATTGACTACTTGTTTGACCAGCTTCAAAGAGCTAGGGTGTTCTCTAAGATTGACTTGATATCTGGGTATCATCAGTTGAATATTCGGGATTCTGACATTTCGAACACCGCTTTCAGGACCAGATATAGTCATTATTAGTTCCTGGACATGTCATTTGGGCTGAACAATGCCCCAGTTGCATTCATGCAATTGATGAACAACATGTTTTAGCCTTACCTTGATTCTTTCATTATTGTGTTCATTGATGACATCCTGGTTTATTCTCGCAGCCAGGAAGATCATGCTCAGCAATTGAGAGTTGTATTACATAGGTTGAAGGAGGAGAAGCTTTATGCAAAATTCTCCAAGTGTGAGTTTTGGCTTGGTTCAGTAGCTTTCTTGGGGCACATGGTGTCTAGTGAAGGTATTCAGGTTGATCTGAAGAAGATAGAGGCGGTGCAGAGTTGGCCCAGATCGTCCTCAGCTACAGAGATTAGGAGTTACCTTTGTTTGGCGGGATATTACTGTCGCTTTGTGGAGGGATTCTCTTTTATTGCTTTGCCTTTGACCAGATTGACCCCATAATGGTGCTCCAATCAGATGGTCTAAAGATTGTAAGGAGAGCTTTCAAAATCTCAAGTCGGCATTGACCACAATGTCGGTACTAGTTTTGCTACTGGTTCGGGTTCTTACATAGTCTATTGTGATGCTTCTAGAGTTGGTTTTGGGAGCGGTATTGATGCAGGACGGTAGGGTGATTACCTACGCATCTAGATAGTTGAAGGTGCACGAGAAGAATTATCCAGTGCACGATCTTGAGTTAGCTGCCATTTTTCATGCCTTGAAGATTTGGCGGCATTATTTGTATGGAGTGCAGTGTGAGATTTTCACTGATCATCATAGTTTGCAGTATTTGCTGAGGCAGAAGGACATGAATTTGCGTCAGAGGAGATGGTTACAGCTTCTTAAGGATTATGACCTCACTATCTTATATCATCCGGGGAAGGCCAATGTAGTTGCCGATGCCCTGAGTCGCAGAACAGAGAGTTTGGGGAGTCTAGCCTACCTTCCAGTAGTAGAGCGGCCATTTTCCCTTGATGTTCAGGCCTTAGCGGGTCAGTTGGTGAGATTGGATCTACCAGAGCCCCCATGGGTATTGGCTTGTGTAGCCTCCAGGTCTTCTTTTTAGGATCAGATTAGAACATGCCAGCATGATGATCCACATTTGCTTGTTCTTCAGGACAGGGTCCGTCGCGGTGATGCCAGGGATGTGGGTTCATGAGGATGCATGGACGGATTTGCGTTCCCAGTGTATATGGGCTTCGAGATTTAATTCTAGCTGAGGCCCAGAGTTCGCGGTATTCCATCCATCTGGGTGTTGCAAAGATGTATCAGGATTTGAGGCAACATTATTGGTGGAGGCGGATGAAGAAAGATATTGTTGAGTTTGTGGCTCGGTGTCTGAACTGTCAGCAGGTCAAGTATGAGCACCAGAGACCAGGTGGATTGCTTCATAGATTTGATATTCCGGAGTGCAAGTGGGAGCGGATCACCATGGACTTCGTAGTTGGACTCCCACGGACTTCGAGGAGGTGTGATGCTATATGGGTTATTGTGGATCGGCTGACCAAGTCCGGCACTTCATTCCTGTTGGTACTACTTATTCTTCGGAGCGGTTAGCTGAGATTTATATCAGGGAGATATTCCGATTGCATGGGGTTCCAGTTTCTATCATTTCCGACAGAGGTACTCAGTTCACATCACAGTTTTGGAGAGCTGTACAGAGAGAGTTGGGTACTCAGGTTAAGTTGAGCACATCGTTTCATCCTCAGACCGACGGGCAGTTGGAGCGTACCATTCAGATTTTGGAGGATATGTTGCGTTCTTGTGTTATTGACTTTGGTGGTTCATGGGACCATTTTCTGCCACTAGCAAAGTTTGCATATAATAACAGCTATCAGTCGAGTATCCATATGGCTCCGTATGAGGCTTTATATGGTAGGAGGAGCAGATCTACGGTTGGTTGGTTTGAACCGGGCGAGGCTAGGCTATTGGGCACAGACTTGGTTCAGGATGCGTTGGGTAAGGCAAAGTTGATTCAGGAGCGGCTTCACACGACGCAGTCTAGGCAGAAGAGTTATGCAGACCGGAAGGTCCGAGATGTGTCTTTCATGGTTGGAGATAATGTTTTTCTCAAGGTGTCGCCCATGAAGGGTGTTATGAGATTCAGGAACAGGGGAAAGCTGAGTCCCAGGTTCATTGGGCCATTTGAGATGCTTCAGAGGGTTGGGGAGGTGGCTTATGGGTTTGCTATGCCTCCTAGTTTATCGAGTATTCATCCGGTGTTCCATGTTTCGATGCTCCAGAAGTATATTGGTGACCCGTCTCATGTTTTGGACTTCAGCACGGTTCAGCTCGAGGGTGATATGTCATATGAGGTAGAGCTAGTGGCTATTTTGGGTCGATAGGTCAGAAAGTTGAGGTCTAAGGATATAGTTTCAATGAAGGTTCAGTGGAGAGGGAAGTCGGCGGAGGATGCCACATGGGAGACCGAGCGGGAGATGCGGAACATATATTCTCACTTATTCGAGACTCCAGGTATGTTTCTATACCCGTTCGAGGATGAATGTTTGTTTAAGAGGGGGAGGATGTAACGACCCGGCCGGTCATTCTGTGGAATTTACCCCGTTTCGCCCATTTCTGTTTTATCATATATTTCTTAGCCTGTTTATGTTGTGTTGGATCAGTTGGTTTGGGTCCGGAGTGGTCATGGTGAGAATTAAGGCATTTACTCTCCTAAAGTAGCCTAATAGTTGAGAAAGTCAACTGAGAGTTGACTTATTGGTGAACGACCTCGGAATGCAGATTTTATGGCTCAGATAGCTTCTTTAGGTGATTTGGGATTTTATTCAGTTATTATGTTAAAGTGAAAGGTAATTATTTTAAAAAGGCTAAAACAGGAATTTAACTCAACCATTTAATGATTGGCTTGCCTGACAGTGATGTCTGGCGCCATCACGACCTTATGGATTTTGGGTCGTAACATATCCGGCATAAATACATGACGTATTCCTATACATAAAATCGAATTTCAAAATATTTTTGTAGATACTTGTATTAATTCCGAGCAGAACCTCAGACAATGTCAGGAAAAAAAACTTCGAACTGTATCAGAAAAAAAAAGGACTGAAACTCTGAAGAATGCTCTGTTTTTTGGTGTTTAGCGTCTGATAAATCTTCTCATAAATTGGATTATAATTTTGTGTGTTATAATTGATTTAGGTGATTTATATTATGAGTGTATCTCGTTAAAGTAGAATCTTTCCGTTATTAAACAACTGGAGAGATATATAATTATGTTGATTGGCATTACGGTATTCATGAATACACGGCATGAACACATGTTGACAAACAAGAATGCCCTATTTTTTTAGCCGTTTTTTTCTAATATATTCATGAATACAGTAGCTCGAACACATCGGATACATTACTATAACAACTAAAAGGTAGATACAGAAAGTAATTATCTATATGATAGCTATAGAAAGTTAATAACCACTAAATAATAGTCAATTCTAAAAATTCATATTAAAATTTTTAGGGGCTACAGAGGGTCATTTAAGAGGTTTCAAAGTTATGAACAAGTTATGCCCCGTGATTGATTAAAGCTATACCAGGTGACATAATTTGAAAAAATAATTTTCTGTTACGATATAAATTTGAGAACATTATACTCCATGAATCTCATCTGATAAAATTTCATTAAACGAAAATAAAAGTTATGTTATAAAACAATAAAATAAGAAGAAGAGTATTGCAGAGAAAGAGAGAGAGACATAATTCTTATTGATTGAGATGAATTACAATGGAATAAGACCCCTTTATTTATAAGGAAAGAGTGACTTAGCCACCAAGTAAAATCCCTAAAATCTCTCTAAAATATAGAAATTCACCTTAAATAAAACTCTATTTATAACACTCCCCCTTGAATGTCTATTCAACAGATAATGTGTCTTATTAAAACTTTAACTAAAATAAAACCCAGTGGGAAAAAAATTCTAGAAACGGAAAAAGAGTACACATGTCTAATAATAAGCCTTTCGGTTGCCTCGTTAAAAACCTTGCAAGAAAAACCCAGTGGGAAAAAATCTTGTAACGGAAAAAGAGTACAATGCGTATTAACTCCCCCTGATGAGAGCATCAATTCACATCTTTGAGCCTTCGCATCCCAATCTTGTGCACTAGCTTCTTGAAGGTTGACGTCACTAGACATTTGGTGAATAAATCATACATATTAACTCCAATGAATATGATGCACCTTGAAAATTCTCGCTATCACATTATCATGCTTATAATTATAGTAAGATAGAAATGTGCACAAATTGTACTTAGGATGTAGTACTTCATGACCAAGAATTTATATGCTTTAAGCAATTTAAATTCTTCACGGATTGTCGTATAAGTTAAACCATATAAGTCATATGAATGGACTTTAGATGCATATCAAGTTTTTATGTCATGCTAGACATATAAGATAGATAAAGACGATTTCACACACCATTGACTTTATACTTTCAAGTGCTTGAACTGCAAGTCCAAAACTAAATGTCTTTCATATGAAACCAATTCTATTCGAATTTTGTCTCTTCCATTTGGCCAATATTTTTGTGTCTGTATTCGACAGACTTAAGATCCTCATCTATACTTAGCGCTATCATAGATGTCGTCGACGAACATTTTATATCGAGTCCAATATTTTTTTTCATAAAGACATAACATAGAGATCTCTTCATTCGTATTTTCAGGTACCTGAACATCTCCTGAGATTTTATGAAGTGTTATGTCATGTGATCTTCTAGATCACTTGCCTCCTTATTATGATCATTTTGATCATTTCCTCACCTCATTTATCAAGAATTCTATTTGAAACTGATTTTTCTGTATGCTTTAAGCGTACCTTATAGGACTTATTTTAATACGAGCATTTTCAGTGAGAATATAGTTACTTTCTTTGGGTCAGCAAATGCGTTTGCATGTTTTGCAATATATTGTAGATGAATTTTTTTTTATGAACTTCAAGTTCATATGATCTTATTCGAGGATCTAGATGTAGAATGATAATTCTTCCCACGTAACTTTTTCTCAATTGTTTATCTTGTCTCCCCCTCATGTTAGAAAAACTAACTTTCTTCCTCAATTTTGAAAACCCATCTTTGCGTTATGGTGTTAATCAAAATATACACCGCACATCAATAATAATAAGATGAAATTGTTTGGTTCCTGACCCTGAACCATTTGTGAGGGGAGAATGTAATATACTTTCATATATAACGAATATCAAACTGATATAGATAACTTTGTTCTCATAAGCAATGTATTAACTATTATGTGGAGGTACTTAATAAATCATCTTGCTAAACCAACCGTGGTATAAACCAACTTATCAAGATGAACTATCTTGAATAGACAATCTGGAAATTATGCTCTAAATTAAATTATTGAACAGTTACCTCGCAAACACCAGGTTGCAGGTTAATAATAATCGCACATATAACCATCTCATACATGCATCTTATGTGGTATACATGGAAGGTGAATGAGCCTATATTCACCTTTGATATTTCCAGCATTCATGGGATTCAATCCCAATTTTTAGTTGGTTTATTAATTAATGAGAACGAGCAACATAAGAGAATTCGTAAAGAACTTTCTAGTTCTTTAATATTTACCCATGTGAATTCTCTTTTATTTTTGCACATCAAACTTAAATTGATATGGCTAAACTAGTTATGCCAACTGGATAAATTATCAATATTGATAAACTTTAGGTTTACACCATGACGTGTGCAATTATCAATAAACTTCAAGTTTATTATGATATGAGTTTTTATATCAATAACATCCACTTTATTGTGGCTTTCTTTTGTTTGCGTAGTACAAACTGGAGAATAAAGCGGTAGCTTTTCAAATGCGTATTATCCCACAACAAGTTATAGTATTAGAAGATATTAATTTTTTCCTTTATTTATAGTCTCAATATAACCAATCGCTTTCGCAAATACTTTAGAAACTCAATAAGTTTCTTTGAGACTTACTACACCACAATAAATTTACATGATAGTCAATTGTATTCCTCCAAAATAGTAATAATTGGCTCTTTCAGAGCTCTCAATTAAATATTTGTACTACCACATATTCATTAACATCTATATGGTGAATAAACTTTTAAGGAGAAAGTTATACCATTATGGTCATGGTCAAAATTATATGCAAGATCTATTTCTTGCATTGCCGTTGTCTTTTAATAATCACATTGCCAAACTATTTGAATAATCACAATAGGTACGTGATCAATGACCATTCATGCCATAATAATGACATTATTTTCTTATATCGTCTCAAACCTTTTTTTAGAGATTAGTGTGGTATATCCACTACCACTAGCACATTCATATTCTTCGAAGAATGAATATGTATTCATAAATCAGATGTTGCCACATTCACATCATGAATTGACCATAATCATCTATATGTACTTTACAAAATCTCATGTTAAATCGATGACAAATATTACTTTCACAGAGTGAATGATTATTTTGAGAATCTTTATTATTCTTATTATCAATGATGACGATTATCATTTCATCTAATGGTAATAAGTTTGTCTTCTTTCAGACTTATCACATATTGCTATCACATTCTCTTAAGGGGAATGAGAATGAAGCAAATTCAATAGAACGAGTTTCCACTTCTTTGCCCAAAATCATACATGAATTTGATCATGGCAAGACATAGAAATTTTACCACTTCGGGTGGTTATAATTTCTTGCAAACTCTATTAGAGTTATAATCAAAGTTCATTGTCTTTCCTTGTATTTAAAATCAAATTATAGAATTTGAAGAATTTAAAAGAGAAAAATAAAGTAAAATACTTACCTTAAATCCATAATTTAATCATGAAGGAAGTTCATGGAACAATTGACAATCATTATGCTCAAGCCCAAAGCTTCTACTCGATTGGTTAGAGTCTCGTGCTGATAACATGTTATAAAACAATAAAAGAAGAAGAGTATTACAGAGAAAGAGACAAAATTCTTATTGATTGAGATGAATTATAATGGAATATCACCCCTTTAAATTATAATGAAAGAGTGACTCACCTTAAATAAAGCTTTATTTATAACAAGTTAAATAATGATTCTATTTGCACTAATCTTGAATAAAAATTCGATATTAGGCGTGGGAGATTCGAAAATATTAAGTACTTATTTGGCCAAAAGCAATTATGGAAGTTTTGGTAACTTGCCATAAACGAGGTCTCTCGCCATGCCATACGTTCTCTGCTTTCCTTCCTTAATTCAAGCATTCAACACAAAGCCAAACCCTTATCTCCTCTTTCTCCTCCTCTCTCACAAACCCTAATCATCGGAACAATGAGGTAACAGAGAAAGGTAGCCACAATGGGCAAAAAAAAGTACAAATTCTACGAATTAATCCTCCTCTGCTACCTCCTCTTCTTCCTCCTCATAGCCACAATTGCCTCCGCCGATGATGGCTCCGCCGGAGATGCAGCCGTCATGGCTAAATTGGTTAAATCTCTTACGCCAACTCCTACCGGCTGGTCAGGTCCCAACGTATGTAAATGGCCTGGCGTTTCATGTGACTCTTCAGGCCGAGTTTCTTCAATTAGCCTCATATCAAAATCTGTTGCCGGTGAATTACCACCAGATCTTAACCAGCTTTCTAATCTCCAATCACTTAATCTCCAAAGTAACCGTCTTTATGGTTCGTTGCCTCCTTTATCCGACCTTTCTTCTCTTCAAGAAGTTTATCTTGATAACAATAATTTTACGTCCGTTCCTCCTAATTTCCTTAAAGGGTTAACGAGTTTAGAACATTTTAGCATTGATGAAAATCCTAGTCTTCCTCCGTGGACGATCCCGGATAGTTTAACGGACTCATCATCCTTGGCTGATTTTTCAGCGTCCAATGCTAATATCATGGGTCAAATTCCAGATATTTTTGGGTCGTTCCCTAGTTTGGAGAATGTGAGGCTTTCGTATAATAACATAACAGGGTTTTTGCCGGCGTCTTTTGCTAAGTCTGGGATTAAAAACTTGGTGCTTAATAATCAAAAGAATGGGCTTTCAGGTAGGATTGATGTTCTTGGTTCAATGGAACAGTTGACTCAGGTTTGGATCCATGTTAATAAGTTTTCGGGACCAATTCCTGATCTTTCTCTTTGTACTAATTTGGTTGATCTTCAACTTCGTGATAATACCTTAACTGGGGTGATTCCTGCTTCTTTAGCTTCCCTTCCTAAGCTGGCGAACGTGTCGTTGCAAAATAACATGTTTATGGGCCCAATGCCAGTTTTTAAAACAGGTGTTCAGGTGAGTCTTGGGAATATGAACCATTTTTGTAATCCTAGTCCAGGACCATGTGATCCACAGGTAACTGTGTTGCTTGACGTTGTTGGAGCTGTGGGTTATCCAATGAGAGTGGCTGAGTCTTGGGCAGGTAATAATCCTTGTAAAGGTTGGGACTTTGTTACATGTGATCCTAAGGGCAGTGTGATTGTAATCAATTTTGCTAAACAGAATTGGGTTGGTACAATATCTCCTGCTGCTGCTAATCTCACTGCTTTGAAACAATTGGTCATGAGTGATAATAATCTCACTGGTCCTATTCCAGCTAGCCTCACCAGCTTACCAGACCTGCAGCTTGTCGATGTTTCAAACAACAATATTTCTGGGAAGATACCAAAATTTCGTCCCGATGTCATAGTGAAAACATCTGGTAATCCATTTATGGGGAAGGATTTGCCACCAAGTTCTCCACCTGGAAGTCCTAGTTCTCCTGGTGGGACAGAGAATCCGTCTTCTCCAACAATAGGTGCACATAAACCTTCTGTCCCTACATGGGTGATTGTTGCTATTGTTATTGCTGCTATCATCTTAATCCTAGTTTTGTGCTTGGTGATATATAAATACAAGCGTAATGGGAAATCAAAATTGAGTAAAGTTAAGACAGGCAAGGAGCAAAAACTGAAGAACAATTCCCCTAAAAATGTGAATGGTTATGGTGCTATTCCAAGCACGGCCAGTCAAAGTAGTGCTGCAAATAGTGAAATCTATATATATGATGGTGGGAATGTAACCATCCCAGTGGAACTTCTGCGAGAGGCGACAGAAAATTTCAACGAAGAAAATATATTGGGACGTGGCGGTTTTGGGATTGTTTACAAAGGTAAACTCCATGATGGGACAGAGATTGCTGTGAAGAGGATGGAAGCCTCTATAGCTAGTAACAAGGGGCTGAGCGAATTCAAAGCTGAAATTGAAGTACTCACAAAGGTTAGGCACAGACACTTAGTTGCACTTCACGGGTTCTGCATCAATGGATATGAGAGGCTTTTAGTTTATGAGTACATGCCACAAGGGACATTAGGCCAGCACTTGTTTGATCATGAACATTTGCGATTTCCACCTCTCACTTGGAAGCAAAGATTAATAATAGCACTAGACGTGGCCAGAGGGGTCGAGTATCTGCATGGTTTGGCACAACAGAGTTTTATACATAGAGATCTAAAGCCTTCTAACGTACTTCTTGGGGATGACATGAGGGCTAAGGTCGCCGATTTTGGATTGGTTAAAAATGCACCTGATGGGAAGTACTCCGTCGAGACGAAGCTAGCAGGAACTTTTGGGTACCTTGCACCAGAGTATGCTTGTATGTACAACACTCCTTTACTATTGCATGAATTAGTTCAATTTAAACCACTAACACACAGAACAAACAAAGGAACTACACAACGACTAGCTTAACTATCCTTAAGAAAACAAGCTAAGTGTTTTGGATATTCATGTTTGATTAGGAATACGATTATTTATGTTCTTGATACATGTTGAGTTTACACGTGCCACAATTAGTTTCTGATATTATCTTTTTCTGTTGAAACTAGCCACTGGAAGAGTGACTACAAAAATTGATGTCTTTGCATTTGGAGTGATGTTGATGGAGATGATCACTGGCAGAAAAGCACTAGATGAGAACCTGCCCGAAGACAGAAGTCATTTAGTCCCTTGGTTTAGAAGGATGGTAATGAACAAAGAGAACATTCGATACATTCTAGACCCATCGGTGGATCCAGACGAGGAAACTTACCAAAGCATCTGCAAAGTAGTAGAGCTAGCAGGACACTGTGCTGCTAGGGAACCATCTCAGAGACCAGATATGGGCCACGCTGTAAGTGTCTTAGCTCCTCTGGTAGAGCAATGGACACCAACTGCATCTAATGGAGATGATAGTTTCAATATTGACTTCAATATGAGCCTTCCTCAAGCCCTACAAAGATGGAGAGCTAACGAAGATTCGATGGTATCTGAAGACATGTATGGTGACTATACCACATCCTCAAGGACTTCAAAGTCCATAACAGCACTTAGGAAGGTGTCAGAGTGAGACAAGCACGTTTTTGTTATACAAAGGAATTAAAGAGAGCAATATAAAGATACATACTTAATTGTGAGGAAGGAACATGTATATTAATGCCAAGGAACCCAATGACATAGAGAACCAACGCTCTTTTCTGTCTCAGGTTTTCATTTTTTTCTTTATCGTATTATTCTTACTGTTGATAACATATAGTTTCTGTTTTTGTAACATAAAATCTCGGATCAGGTAGACATTTGGGTTTATATTTTCTGTGACAAGAATTAACAATGATGCTGGAGAGGAGGAACCACAAAGTTCCATATTATCATTGACTGACTCTGAATAACATTACAACATTCTCCATTCTACTTACCCCTGAGAGCATAAACTGAAATATACCTTGTAAATGAAAACAAGGTTACCACTAGGCAACTAATATTCATAGCAGCTGTATAAGTGTTCAAAGGTGGTGTTTTTTACAAGAGAAAAATAAAAGAATGTCTACTACATCCTTTATACTACGTTTATCCAACAAAACTATATTTGCTTCCACAAAATCTATATGTAAGTGCCCATGCGCAACCTTAGATAAGTGTATTTACTAGAATAATTAATACAATCAAGCAATGCAGGTTTCTGTCTTGCCTCCCATCTAAGAACTAAGTACTTCTAGTTGATTAAAGAATTATGTTTTTCCTTAAGTAATTGTTTCGAATTTCTAAGCAGATTTGATCAACAATGTACTGAAAGAACCAGAAACCCCTGTGGTGGAGTGATTTCCAACTTCAATCCCTTTTGGCCAAAAGGGCAAAAGCCAAGGAACTACTAGTAAAAGTTATAAAGAGCAAAAAGGGGGACAACTCAAGGCATCCATCAGATAATTAGCCAATGTAAGATGATTAACAAAAGAGACGCCCATTGTGGTGGTTTTGCTTGCAACTAATCTATATATTTCAATTTTTTTTATTTGTAAGTTCACTGATAATATATAAATTTTTTACAACATCAGGTAATTTCACATAGATGGTAACTTATTTTTTAGAATAACAACCTGCTATATCCAACTAAATAGCATTCATAGTGTAAGAATTCTTCATTGATTGTACAATAACTAAAAGTCCTGCTCAATTTGTAATAAATCACAAATATAAGCGTCATTTAGCATGTGGTTGATGGGTCCTAGCTAGCAAGTGTCCAAAATTAGGCTGCCAGGGAAGAACGATGCAGAAATTAAGATGGCTATAAAGACGTGAAGGCTTGCAAATAAAACAAGGTACATCGTTCGAAGGGATGGGAAGGAAATATCAAGCAAGAAAAAAACTGAAGTTACATTCTGCAATATGATAATACCTCGAGATAAGAAGGTGCACAATTTGGTCTTGGACTATGGTCAATGAATGCTCAATCTGGTATATATTACTCCATTTCAACATCTGATTCACATCCCCAACAGTTCTAGATAATCATTTCCTCTGATCATCATTTTCAGACAGAATAATCACCCCATTGCTTTTCTCTTTGATTATCATTTTCAGAATCCCTATACCAAAGAATAATCACCTCATTTGCTCAAACAATCTCCCTTTTTATCAACAATTTGGATAAATCTTTCAGCTGAGAGAATGGAGAATATTCAAAATGTAAGGTAGAAAAAGCTACTCCGTTAAACAGATGTTCTTGATGCTGTAAGAATACTTAATTAGTTCAAGAGTGTATTTAGCCCCCAAGGCTGAGTCTCTTCCCCGATAAGAATTCATACGTCACTTCCTTCCAATAGACATAGGGCAAATAATAAGCTCTTTAGATCTTCACAAGATTTACCTCCCAACACATTGTCACATATTCATCCAACTTCAACCATAAAAGCTATTTCATGAGGTGAAGGACTGCATATAAAAGTTGCACAAAGCTTCTTTTCTAGTGTGATGTGGGACTAAGCGTCACAATTTTGCAACTGTTAAATCAAATGCTATTGATAGCTGTGTACAACTAATTATTTGTAATAAATTAGTAGCGTGGCTAGTCGATAGTTAGGAGTTAAGTAATAGAGACTTGAAGGTTAAGTAGTTGAAGTAGTATAAATGTACAATGATCTTCCATTTTTCAGTTAAGCACATATATAGTAACAAGAGCACAACTGCTCCTTTTCTTTCCCCTGCTTCTTCTTAGCTTTCATCGCCATAGGTAGGAGTAGAATTTAGAGTTCATCATGGTATCAGAGCTCGAGTTAACGATCTACATCACTCGATTTCAACTTTAGATTCATCATCATTAATTTTCTCTGTTACTCACTCATTTGAACTGAGCAATTGCTTCGATTCCCAAAAGTTAGGGTTTAGATCGATTTTGAGCAATTGATATCTGTTATGTACATCATTTATGTGAGCTAGATTTCCATTGATAATGGCGATTACTGATGAGGACAATGGATTGACTCAGGATGTAGTTGTAGCACCAGTGATCGATCAACATCATTCGTTGTTTCTGCAACCTAGCGACACTCCAGGTAGTTCTCTCATCTCTGTCAAGCTCACAGGACCTGACACTTTGTGGAGTAGTACTATGCGAGTTACTTTGCTAGAAAAAAGTAAGCTAGGGTTAGTAAATGGAAGGTATCCAAAAGAGAAGTTTCCTCCTGTTCTTCATGAACTTTGGGAAAAATGTAATGCTATAGTCCTATCGTGGATTATGAATTATGTGAGTGCTGAATTGTTGAGTGGCATGGCCTATGCTTCAAGTGCTCACAAAATGTGGATGGACCTCAAAGAGACATTTGACAAAGTTAATGGTTCTAGAGTGTTATATCTGCATAAAAAAATTGCAACCCTAACTCAAGGACTTTCATCTGTGTGTCTTCTTATTTCTCAAAATAGAAGGAGTTATGGGCAGAGTTTGATGCTCTTATGCCCTGCCCTGGATGTGGTTATGAAGGGTTGAAGAAATATATTGAGCACTTTGAGTACCAAAGGCTACTACAATTTCTCATGGGCCTAAATGAGACATACTTTCTGTCAAGCAATCAGATCTTGAACATGTCTCCTAAGCCTTCCATAAACAAATCTTACTCAATGATTATATTTGAAGAAAGTAGAAGAGCAATGTCCCATACCTCTCAAGTATCTGAAATCATGAAGGCACAGCCTTGTTCAGTAATAAGGGAACATCCTCTGGAGCTCCAGTTCAGCTAAATGCAAAAGGAAACCTTGGGAAAAATCACAACTTCTTGGGAAATGAGGTGACAAATTTGTTCAGTAGCAAAGGGAATGCAGGTACTGTCTATAGTCATTCTGGAGGTGGTAATCATCCAGGATCTAGTTACATACCTAGAAAAAACAATCTACATTGTGATTATTGCAACTTCAAAGGTCACACTAGGAAAATTGTGACAAACTGGATGGATATCCACAACATTTTAAGTCAAATAAGAAGGGTGGATTTGGTAATACAGTTAACTATGCTCAGGCCAAAGTTGGCAACTATATGACCGATACTCCCACTGGCCCTGCACAAGCAGGATCTACTGCTAACTTTGCAGGAATCTCACAGGTGCAACAAGCAAGTCAGAACTTCTAAGCTCGAATTTCTCAATTCACTCAAGAGAGTACAACCAGATTCTTCAACTTCTAGGAAAGTAACCTGAGTGCAGTGGTTCTGCTATGGCATCAACTATGCCATTATGTGGTGATATTACTAAAATTCTGGCTAAATGGATTGTAGACCCAGGGGCTTCAAGTCACATGGTGAATGATTCTAGCTTGTTGATTAATGCTAAAACTGTTGGTGAGAAAGGTGGAAAAGTTCACTTACCTACTGGTAGTGTAGTGATACGAACGCGGAAGCAAAATAACAAGAACACAAATAAAATGATAGAAAAATAGAGATTTAGTAGAGAACCAACTAAGGAAATTGAAAGAACATTTGAAATAAATAAATACCCAATCAATTTAAGACTTAATTGACCCAAAACTATAGGAACAACCCTCAAGGGGAAGCAACCCCCTTGCAAGTTCACCTTAACAAATAATCAACCAACAAGGAATTCATCCTAAAAACTCTCAATGAGTTTTCATTCACAATATCAAAATAAGCTACCCTAAAACGAGAGCCTTAAAGGCTATTTATACTAGGGAGCTAAATATTACAAATACAGCCACCAAATGTAGATTGTCATTAATTGTTGGCGAAATTATATATGTAGTCGTCCCGTTATAAAAGTAGCATCCAACGCTCGATGGCTATTTAGATTGTATCATCCTCCCTCCCTTAAAAGAAATTCATCCTCGAATTTGGACCTTTAAACAAAAGAAAGGGAGCTTCATTAGTAAAATTTTAACTTGGACATAAGTAAGTGCCTCAAACTAACAAGTAAACCATATTTTAGCAAATTTATGGTAAACCCAAGCATCCAAACCAATAAGTAAGGCAAATCTACCATTCAAACCAAAATGTAATGATACCCATGGACAAAACAAAGCATAAAAACTACCCAAAATATGAGAATTGTCATGAAATGACTCCAATCTACACACCAAGTGTGCCCCAATATAAGAATCATCAAGAAAAATATTAACTCTCATAGCTTTATTAAGTCCAAGCATAATCATAAACCAAATAAACAAGCCATTCTTGAATTCAAGCCGACATGAGAAATCAAGAATAAAAATGGTATGTTGAAACAAAATAAGCCTCTTGGCTTCACCAATATTATCATTTAAGAAATATTTAGCATGTTTTTTCTTAAACTCATAACACCAATCCACATGAAAGTTATCAACTCAATTTAAAGTCAAAGCACTAGTGTAGTAGAACAAATTAGCTCTATCAAATATATGAGTAGAATAAGTTAGAAAGTTTATATCAAGTAAAGAACTTTCTTCTTTTCCAAGAGCTTCCAAAACAATCTCATTAGTAATCTCAAACGACTTCTCAAAAATGGAACCTTTGATTGGTAAATCCAAATCGAACTCAAAAGATTACATCTCATAATCAAACAAGAAAGAATCAAATGGTTTAAAGCTTGAAACTTTACCACTCAATTCACATTCAAATAGGCAATCATCACCAATTAAAGAATGATCCTCAAAATAAAAAGTATGAACAATAGGAATCAGTGGATCAAACTCAACAAAATCACATAAATATGCAACCTTTACACTTTCCTCAACCTCAATCAATGCTTCTTCATAAGCAACTAGGTCATTCAAACCATCAAAACAACTAGAATCATTATCTAGTATATCTCCACAACTCAAAGAATCATTAGAATCAATAAATGTACCCAAACTAACAATTGAAATATCACGATGATCATCACAAGAAAAAAGAGTGTTAGGCTTAGCAATCATACCTTGATGCACTTTTAAAGATTCTATTTTACCTCCTTGAAGAATGGAAGAATCTTCACTTTGCGCTAGGGTGGCTTCGGTCACTTCACTTGGAGTTCTTTCTTGAAGACTTCCACTTGAATTTTTCTTCAAATGATCTACACAATAAGCCAAACAACTAGAAAGAAAAGCAATAGTCATAAAAGAATTATAAGAAGAATGTCTCTCACTCTAACTCTCTTGTTTTATCTCTTCTTTCTTTTCAATATTTTCTTTTCCTTCTTTCTTGGCTCTCTCACTCAACTCTTTCATATGCCTATACTCTTCACTCACTTGAAATGGAGTCAAAGGATTAGAAGAATATTTATTAGTCCTTCCATCATGGAGAGAATCCTTGTCATATTTCCATGGCCTCCCCAACAATAAATGATATTCTTGTATGGGAACCACATCACAAAGAATATCATCAACATACTTTCCAATTTTGAAACTCACCAAGACTTTCCTAGTAACTTTAAGTTCACCACATTCATTAAGTCATTGGAGTTTATAAGGACGATTATGCCTTTGAGTCTTCAAGTTCAATTTGTCAACCATAGAAGCACTAGCAACATTACTAAAACTACCACCATCAATAATCAAAGAACACACTTGATCTTTAATCTTACACCTTTCATGGAACATGTTCTCCATTTGGTTCATATCTTCCATCACTTGTGCACTCAACATTATCCGAATGACATACAAAGGTAAATTAGGAGTGTCATATTCTACTTCATCATCACATTCAGCCTCCTCTTCTTCACATGATTCTCTACTTTCATCCCTTTCATAAGCTTCTTCCATAAGGATTATGGTTCTTCTATTAGGACATTCACTCATTTTATGACCATATCCTTTACATTTGTAGCACCTATTAGAGTTAGGATTTTGGAAATAAGGTTTAGAATTTTTACCTCCCTCCTTATCCTCCACCTTTGGTTTGCCTTTGTTATTTTTTCATTTGGAGTCAACTTTTGGCTTGTTTTCATTTGAAAGAGATTTCCAAGTTTCCTTGTTTTTGATCCATGAAGTGTTGTAATTTTTGGATTTGCTCTCTTTGAGTTGCCTCTCTTCTTGTATTTTATTTTCAACCTTGATATCCCCTTGGAGTGCCTCATGTGTAGTAACAAATTTGTGCAAAGTCATTTGGCTAGAAATTTCCTTCTTAAGCCCCGCCAAAAATCTAGAAATCATGAGTCTTCCGTTTTCATCAAGATTGGCTTTAACCCTAGTGGTCTCCAATTTTTCAAAGGAAGTCTCCACATTCTTGTTTCCTTGCTTCATATTGTAAAATTTGGTAAGCAAGTCACTATATACTCTTCGGGCACAAATCTTGCTCTCATAACCACCCTAAGAAATCCCCAAGAATCAATGGCAATATCTGCATTTCTATTTCTATCCCGTTTCTCTTTCTCCCACCCGAGAAGAAGCATAACCAACAAGTTTAGAAATGGAGTGCTTGAACCTCTTTTTATCGGATACATTGTTAAGCTCAAACATCCTTTCCATTTGTATTTCATATTCTAAAAATTCCTCAGGGTCACTACTTCCCTTGAAAGTAGGAAGTCAACTCTTGATGTTATTAAGACCCCGATCTTCTTCAGCTCCCCATCTTCTACCATGTTCTTCATTACCAACATTTTCATCATAAGCATCATTCAATTTTCTACCTTGATAGTTCCTACCATGCCTTCCAACTCTCCCTCAAAAGCCTCTTTGTCCATTCCTTCTAGGTTGGACTCTAACCGGTTCATCATATTGTTCTTCATAGTCCAAATCATCATCAAAGTTATTTTGAGGTTGTTGTGGCCTAATAGGTTGTTGTTGATGCTCAACTCTTGCTTGTCTACCTTGTGGAAGTGGACCTTGTCTTGGTACTTGATTGTTATCAACTTGTGGTTGTTTGATTAGCCTTGCAATGTGTGCGGTAGGAGTATAACTATTTTATGGTGTTGCACTAGTTCTCACTCCTTGGTTAGGATTAGGTGACAAGCCTTGCTATTGGTTAATAAGGTTGTCATGATACTTGACCATATTTTTCATGTTGTCCACTTTCATAATCAAAGCTTGTAAAGCCTCCAACATGGTCTCATTAGAGACTCCCTCCTTTGAAGTTGAAATACCTCCAATATTCAAAGACACAGTACCTACAAATAAAGAAAACAAGTTAAAATAAAAGGACCTCTTCAATTCACTCCCTTAGTGTATCCCTAAGAAAATACACTCAAATTTTATCACTCGTGTATCGCTCTTGTGCCCTCGACTTTTAGGCACACATTCTAAGAATATCACCACTCAAGCCTTTTTTTTCACTCTTGGATGAATATCCAAAGTTGATATCAAACTCAATCAAGGTACTTTCAAGTGGACCTTCCAACTTCGGGGCGGGAATGGACTTTATGTGACTCAACAAATAGGCTAAAATAACTAAAGGACAATGGAAACAAGAAATTAATAACGAAACTAAAGAGAAAAGCACAAAAAAATTAGCATGAAATAAAATAAAGCACTAAAAACACTAGTTTATCACTAAGTATGAACTAATACTTAATATATAACTAGAATAAGTAAGAAAAAGAAAGAAATAAAGGAAAAAAGAATAAGCTGAAAATGCTATTTCTGAAATTGGGCAAAAATGGGTTACTAGAGAAAAGTGGCTAATTTCGGAATTGTGCTGCAAAATGTGGCTATTCCTGCAAAATTCGAATTTCCAGCATTGTTCCTCAAATCTTCATTTTTCAATCCCAAATTCAATCAAAAACACCTCAAATCTTCACCAAACCTCACCAAATTTGAGATACAAGTTCCCTACAACTCCATGAACAAACCTCAAGCAACAATTTCTTCAAACAACTACCAAATCAACAAAACCCCTTTCAAGTTTTGAAGCTTAAGCTTCAACAATGGAGTTTCTTCTTCAAGTTTTCCACTCTAACTCAATCCAAACCAAATTTCAAAACTCCAAATCAAGAACAAGCTCAACAATTCAATCCCACAATTATTTAGCCCTCAATTTTGAAGCAACCAAACCCAACAAATAATTTTCAAACACCAACAATTCTTCAAATTTCATATCAAATCTTTTCGAACCAATGAACTCGGCAGCTCCTTGGGTTAATAGAATTTTACGAGCTTCAATATTGATTGTCTCAAAGCACCCACAATGGAATACAAAATTTTTAGAATCAAACTTAATAGACGGAACCCAAACAAGAACGATAGTACAACTATTTTGATTTTTTTTAAAAAATTTCTGATATAGAAATCAAAAACCTAGACAGTGTATATAGGAACACACACTAACCCAAGCTCTGATACCAAGATGATATGAACGCGGAAGATGGACTATATGTGTTCAACTCTACTTTAAAGAAGTCAGTAGCACTACAAGCTCAAAGGCAAAGTCCAATTGCAGAAACCTTGAGTGTTCCAAGGGCAATACCTAGTGTAAATATAATAAAGGCTCATAAAAAGGTAGTGAATGTAGCTTTGTGGCATAAGAGATTGGGTCATGCACCTCTTGATACTTTGAAGAAACTGAATGATTTTCATGATTTTCAAGTTGTTGAATGTAGTAGTAAAGAAAAACATTGTACAATATGCCCTTTAGCTAAACAGACAAGACTATCGTATCATTTTAGTCCTACTTTGTCTAAATCATGCTTTCATACAATTCATGGTGATGTTTGGGGTCCTTATAGAGTCCCTACCTATGATGGAAAGAGGTATTTCTTGACTTCGGTCGATGATTGTTCTAGGTATACATGGCTTTTCCTTTTACCTACTAAAGCTGAGGTTGTTGTTGCTATTAGATCTTTGTTTACTATGATTAAGAATGTCCACTCAACCTCTGTTAAGTTTTTAAGATATGATAATGGGTGTAAATTCTTCAACTCACATATGTCTGAATTTTTACAATCTATGGGAATTATACATCAGAGCTCATGCATCTACACTCCACAGCAAAATGGAGTTGCTGAAAAGACACAAGTATATTTTGGAGGTTGCTAAAGCACTCAAATTTCAGGCTTCAATACCATTAAGGTTCTGGGGAGAATGTGTTAAAAATACTGTTGTATACATCATCAACAGACTCCCTTCAATTGTTCTTCACAAAAAATCTCCTTTTGAGATCATGCTTGGTCATTCACCTTCTTTGCATCACATGAGAGTCTTTGGGTGCTTGGATATGTGACTACAGTTAGAAGACCTGATAAATTTGCTCCCGTAGAATATCCTACAGTCTTTCTTTGTTATTCTGCTATACAAAAGGGATATAAGATATTTGGGCTTCATACAAAAGAATTTGACATCAGTGGGATGTAATGTTTGAGGAGGATGTATTTCCCTTTCAGCACATGAGTTCTACCAGCTCAACCTTATTCCCTATTCTAGACTTCACTATTGTTTCATCAACTGTTCCTACAGATGCTTCTTGGTCTATACCTGCTCAGTCCACACCTTATTCCTGTCATGTCTCTCCCGCCTCTTCTGATTCAGCTGGGCCTTTTATTCCTCTTTCACCTGTTGGTGGTCTTACTTATCATGTCACAGCCAATGATGCTCCTACCATAGCTCCTAGTGATGAGTCACAAGATGACACCAGAAAGTCCATTAGGGTGAGGAGATCACCTATATGGATGAAAGACTACATTTTTCCTAGTAAAGGAAATGCACATTGTTGTTATCCTATACCAGTCTGTCTCAACTATGTTACATCTCGCATTTTCATACGTTAAAGTTTAGTCTTCAATTAATCGACGTAGACTCAGGAATGAGATTATCTTGAGGTTATAAGCATTTATGCTATTTATAAAAAGTAATAAGTAAATTTGTGAAGGTGAAAAGGTAAACATATCAAAGAAAATGAGTTCCATTAAAGATGGTAAATTTGGGATAAAATACGGTCCAAGCTATAATACGTCGTATTTATGGATTAGTGCTATTTCAAATGACCATGATAGTAAGGTATATGACATATACTAGTATTTAAGTGAAATGAGACATAGAAATTATTATGTGGCTAATTGGTTAAATATGGGATAATAAAGTTAATTTTTTTTATATACATTAAGTACTTAAATGTGGGGATAAGCATGTGGTAAATATCCTTTGTCTTAGTAAGCACTATATGTCATAAATGTAGGACTTCCACCGCCACTACATGGCCAGGTGGAAGCCAAACATTTAATGACCTTATGCTCTCATTCTTGAAGGCTATTATAACATTCACCTTTAACTTGGTGTGCTCTCATTCATGGAAAGGCTGTCATAAATGTTCACTCTTCATTTGTTATGGAGAATGAGTTAACAAATGTGCAACACCTTAGTTAAGGATAATTCTTTGGGAATTCATGCCAAAAATCATCCAAGTTTGAATGATTCATCTACGACCTTCTCGAGCTCTTATGAGAAATTAAGGTATGTTCCCTTCTTTCTTTTTGGCATGATCTATACGACACAAACTAAATGAGTAAATGCACAACTTCCATAAATGACTCTATTCATAGAAGTATTAGAGGTGCCTATGTTCTTGAATTCCCATATGTCTTATTATTCTATCGTGTGTTCATGGGTCGCAGAAAATACGTAAGTTGATATAAGTTTATTTCGTTAACCAGAGATATAATGGTCTTATGACGTTCTGGGAGATTTTATTGACGTACTCCTCAACATTACATTCATTTATACATGTATACTGACCCATGACCAGATGGTATTATACACGTATATAATTATATATATGTATATGGGATATAGGAAAAGGTTACGGCGTTATATACGCACCACAACATGATAAGCTGGTATATGTTGATGATTTTTCCCACAGTGGCCGAGATTATATGATGGGATGCCCTCAGAGGGCTGGTGATGTTATGTACACCTATACCTATGCATGATACGACATTTATACGTATGTGCATGACATTATAAATGTTTCAGGATTTACAAAGTTGTTTGGACTTACATGCGGAATTCTTTATCCATGTTTCATCTATGTCTTTTATGTATTGATTTTCATGTCTTACATACTCATTACATTATTCTTACCGACGCCCTATTTCCTGAGGCATGTGTTTCATGCCCATAAGTGCAGGTAGACGAGCTGACGGTCCCCCTCTTAGGATCCTTGATCAGCGAGATTTGGTGTGCTCCATTTGATCCGGAGCCGTTTTTTACCTTGGTACGATATGTTTGTGTGCATATATGGATATGAAGGGACTCAGTCCCGTCCTTGTACAATTGTATATTCTAATAGAGGTCTGTAGACAGTTATGTATAGTTGGATAGTATTAGGCCTTGTCGGCTTCCAGTTTTGGGTATATTATTGTCTATAGCAGCTTTGTCGGCTCGCCCCACTGTATTCTGCAGTATATGTACGTATGTCTTTTGGACAGGTTTTCCTCACTTATGTTGTTCATGTTTATATCTTAGACGCATGCTTAAGGATATTCGACATGTAGGACTCGGGCAGCCATCGTGGCCCATCGATTTGGGTCGTGACAAAAGTGGTATCAAAGCAGTTCTGTCCTAGGTTGTCTACAGACTGTGTCTAGTAGGGTCTTTTTTATGGGTGTGTTGTGCACCACACTAATAGAAATGAGGCTACAGGACATATATGATATTATCCTCTCTTCTTATATTAGATCATGTGATATAATAATTCATGTTCCTAATGGTATGTTATGTTTTCAGCAATACCTCCGAAGACTACAGCCGCCCAGAAGGGAAAGTCTGTGGCTGGTGAGACTACTAGTCGAGCGCCATGAGTTACCAGGGCTCGAGGAGAGTCTCATAGTGAGATTCCATCTCAGACTTCACACAGAAGAGCTCCGAGGGGCACCAGCTCCAGTGCCCGCCCCTGTGTGTTCAACCCCTCATCCAGATGCACCGGGTCAGGATATGAGAGATGTTATTCAGCTATTAACTCGATTAGTAGCCGCACAGGCTCGGCGTCAGGAAGTAGGTACTGGTTATGCAGATAGGTCCGTCAGTGCGAGGGTTCATTATTTCATTAATTTGGACCCTCCGGTATTCATTGGGGCGGATCCAAACGAAGACCCTCAGGTATTTATCGATAGAATGTAGAGGACTTTGAGGGTAATGAAGGACACTGCAACTGAGTCAGTTGAGCTAGCTTCCATTAGACTTCATGATGTTGCATCTAATTGGTACGAGTCTTGGGAATTGTCCAGAGGTGAGGATGCCCCTCCAGCAGTATGGCAGGAGTTTACAGAAGCTTTTCTTCGTCATTATCTGCCACCAGAGCCTAGACGGGCCAGAGTTGATAGGTTTTAGACCTTCAGCAGGGTAACATGAGTGTTCGGGAGTACAGTCTTCAGTTTGATTTGTTGGCTAGGTATGCTCCCACTATTGTATCTAAGATGGAGGATCGGGTTCACTGGTTCGTGATGGGGTTAGAGCCGCACTTGCTTAACGATTGTATGTCGGTCTCACTTCAGGCAGACATGGATATTTCTCGTATTCAGGCATACGCTCAGGGTGTAAAGGAGCATAAGTAGAAGTAGAGGGCCGATCGTGAACATGATAGGGCCCAGAATAAGAGAGTGAGCTCTTAGGGTCCTTCTAGTGAGTTTCGAGGTGGTTAGAGACAAAAATACCCGAGTTATCCAGCCCAGCATCGGCTAGCGCGCCCCCTCAGTTTGGTGGTAAGAGATTTGATCGTTCCACATATTCAGGGCCTGGTAAGAATTTCAGGGCCTCAGGTTCTCAGTATAAGGGTGAGTTAAGTCAGATGAGGCTGCCCTTGCCACGATGTGCTCAGTATGGTAAGAAGCATGTCGGGTAGTTCCGTATGGGGTTGGGTGTTTTTTATACTTGTGGTTATTCGGGCCACGTTATTAGGGATTGTCCGACGAGAGGTGATGCAAGCATAGCTCAGCCAGCGGGATCTATAGCTGGTTCGTCATCATCAGTACGCCCCCATAGGCAAGGTTCACAAGCACCAAGGAGTCGTGGTAGAGGCAGAGGCGGAGCATCTAGCACGAGAAATCCTCATAACCGCATTTATGCATTGGCAGGACAACGGGATCATGAGTCATCGCCTGATGTTGTTACATGTATATTATCAGTCTCCCCATATGATGTATATGCACTGATTGACCTAGGTTCCACCTTATCACATGTTACTCCATTGGTTGTTAGTAAGTTGGACTAAACCTGAATTGGTTAGACCTTTTGAGGTGTCTACACATGTTGGGGACTCAGTGATAGCTAAGCAAGTATATAGAGACTGTATAATAGTAATTCATGGTCGATATATAATAGCGGACCTAATCGAGTTAGATATGGTAGAATTTGATGTTATAATGGGTATGGATTGGTTATCTTCCTGTCATGCCAACATTGATTGTAGATTGAAGATGGTCCGATTCCAATTTCCAGGGGATCCTATTTTGGAATGGAAAGGTAATACGGCATCGCCGAGAGGTAAATTTATTTCCTATCTCAAGGCAAGGAAGATGATCAGAAAGGGCTATATTTATCACTTAGCTCGCGTTCCGGATGTGGAAGTCGAGTCACCAACCATCCAATCCATCCCTGTGGTTAACGAGTTTCCCGATGTTTTTCTCGATGAGCTTTTGGGTATTCCGTCAGAGCGAGAAATTGAGTTTGCTATTGACCTACTACCAGATACTCATCCAATATATATTCATCCCTATATAATGGCCCCCGCAGAGCTAAAAGAGTTGAAGGAACAACTAAAGGACTTGTTTGAAAAAGGTTTTATCAGACCTAGTACATCACCGTGGGGAGCACCTGTGTTATTTGTGAGTAAGAAATATGGTTCCTCATAGATGTATATTGATTATAGACAGTTGAATAAGGTGACGATCAAGAATAAGTACCCACTCCCAAGGATTGATGATTTATTTGATCAGTTGCAAGGTGCCAAGTGTTTATCAAAGATAGATTGAGGTCCGGGTACCATCAGGTAAGGGTTAAGGAGAAAGATATTCTGAAGACAGCATTCAGGACCAGATACGGGCACTTTGAGTTTCGTGTTATGTCATTCGGTTTGACCAATGCCCCAACAATATTGTCATGATCCATTTCCGAAGTCGTGATGGCGCCTGCCGTGGAACCAGGAAAGCCACCCATTTTATCTAACTAAACACAATTTCCCATATAATGCCATTTTTAACAAGTCTGAAATCAATAATAATAATAATAATAATAAATCCAATATTTTTGGGAAAACCAGTTTATGAAATTCAAAAGACCAAATCCTTCTAACCCCGGATCCAGTGTCACACAGTCATGATCTGCTACTTAATACAACCAAAAGAAATGACTAACATAGTCTGAAAATAAAAAAGATAGGTAGAAAGGAAAGAGAAGACGAGATCACGATCGCCAGCTGCTACCTCGTCAACTCTGATGAAACTGTTATGCTCACTGACCTGAGCTGAATTCCTCTGTACCTGGATCTGCACACAAGGTGCTGAGGGTAACGTGAGTACACCAACTCAGTAGTAACGAAACCAAACTACGGGCTGAGAGGTAGTGACGGACTAAACCTCCGATAATTCAAACAACAGTATATAAATTGGACATGACAGTAATATATCAGGAAATAAGCACGATGTATCAAGATATGTCTGTATCTCTGTGTACTAGTATGAATGCGTATAGAACCAAGAATGATGTATACTCAGTAATCACTCTCTCATAAGGTGGTCCACTCAGTACTAGAATACGGCCTTCCGTCCCAGGGAAGTCCGTCCCGGATATTACATAACACAAGTGACACAGTCACCAAGTACTGAGGAAAAAGGTCGATCCGCCCCCCACGGAGAGGATCCATCTCCGGAACATAATAACCACGGAGAAATCCATCTCCGGAACATAACAACCACGGAGAAATCCATCTCAGGAACATAATAACCACGGAGAAATCCATCTCCGGAACATAACAACCACGGAGAAATCCATCTCAGGAACATAATAACCACGGAGAAATCCATCTCCGGAACATAATACCACGAAAAAATCCATCTCCGGAATATGCGCTCACTGGGGTGTATAGACTCTGGAGGGGCTCCTTTCAGCCCAAGCGCTATATCAAGACAACAAAGGCATGATTTCAGGATCACTGCGGTGTGCAGTCCGACCTCATAACTGTCTCAAAACCAGGATCCAAGCCTCACTTAGTCAGTACCTTCCAGTCTCACTCACAATGCTCTAACATATGAAAATTAGTTCAAACCAATGATAATTTAGAATAAACTAGCAACTTACGAGACTGAGGCATGAAACATATACTATAGCAGGACTGAGTACATGAAAGCAATAATCACAGATAGAGACAGCAATAATCGACCATTCCGATCTAAATGCATCGGCGTGAAGCCTTAACATTTATACTTAGCATGATTTCTATTTCGTTCAAGGTAATTATCACCTTTACAGTACAATATCAATCTGAGATAACCAGTAGACAATGCCATGGGATGAGCCAGGCTACAAATATTCGGTACACGCCCGCATGCCTATCACTTGGCGAGTCACCTTAATTAACAGCAAATATCAAATAGTTTGGGGTTTCAAACCCTCAGTTCCAAGTTTGGAAGCGTTACTTACCTCAAAACCGGCTAACACACTACTCTGTAGTGCCCTTGCCTCTAAATTCGACCTCTGGGTGCTCCAAATCTACCAACAATCAGATGTACATCATTATAATATGCTAAGGAACTAATCCCAATCGAAATGTATCAAAAATACCGAAATTGGTCAAACCCGACCCCCAGGCCCACGTCCCGAAATTCAGAAATTTTTATACCAAACTGTTCTTCGTCATCTCACGAGTCCATATATATAAAGAACACTAGATTCGGAGTCCAAATGACCCCTCAAATCACCATTTTAAAGATTCTTAATCCCAAGCCCTAATCACCCAATTTACACTAATTTTTCCCTAATTTCCACCATAATTCCGACCTTTAATCACATATAAACGAGTTTAGAGTCCAAAAATCTTACCTTGGTGAAGAATCGAATCCCCTCTTCAAAACCCTTTCAAAAGCTTCAAACCCGGATGAAATATTGAGAAAATGGCTAAAATTCACGAAGGCATGTTTTTATACCTTTTGTCCAGTGGGTTCGCACCTGCGACCACTTACCCGCACCTGCGAAAAAATCCTAAGGGCCTCAAATCCTGCACCTGTGATTGACCTCCTGCACCTGCGGCCTCGCAGGTGCGGCCAATACCTCGCACCTGCGGAAATCCCCTCACTTGGCCAACTTACGCACTTGCAGTTCCACGTCTGCTCCTGCGGAACCGCATCTGCGGCTCCCCATCCGCAGGTGCGAAAACACCAGTAACAGAACCTCAACAGTGACAAAATCATTCCAAACTCCCCGTTAACTATCTGAAACCATCCCGAGCCCCTCGGGACCCCAACCAAACATACCAACACCTCATATATGATCATTCAAACTTAGTTTCATTTCTGAAACACTAAAAATAACATCAAAACACCAAAATCACATCAAATTCAAGCCTAAGAACTTTGAAATTTCTAAAATCCTCCAACAATGCTGAAACTATCCAAAACAACTCCGATTGACCTGAAATTTTGCAGACATATCCAAAATGACATTACGAACCTGTTTCAACTTCCGAAATTCCATTCGACCCCGATAACCTATTTTCCAATGCCGACCGAAAATCACCAAAAATTAACTTCGCCAATTCAAGCCTAATTCTAGGACATCACAAAAATATTCCGAACACACTCCTAAGTCAAAAATCACCTAACGAAGCTATCCGAGCCATAAAATCCGCATTCCGGGGTCATTTTCCAATAAGTCAACTCTCAGTTGACTTTTTCCATTATAAGGCTATCTTTTAAAGACTAAGTTACAGAATTCTCGTTTAACCATTCCGATTTCAAGCCTATCGACTCTAACACATCAATAATAGAATAACCAACCCATGAGAAGTCAATGGCAGCAATAAAAATGCAAGTTCTACGTAACAACAGACCGGGTCATTACAGATAATCATGGATTTGATGAATCGTGTGTTCAAACCCTTTCTAGATCTGTTCGTAATTGTATTTATTGATGATATATTGGTGTATTCTCTTTCAGAGAATGAGCATGAAAATCATTTGCGTACTGTGCTCAGAGTTCTACAAAAAGAAAAGTTGTATGCAAAATTCTCTAAGTGTGAATTCTGGTTGAGTTCTGTAGTTTTTCTTGGGCATGTCATTTCAAGTGATGGTATACGGGTTGATACACAAAAGATTGAGGTAGTAAAGACTTGTCCTAGACCCACGACACCAACGGAGGTTCGTAGCTTTCTCGGTTGGTAGGTTATTACAGAATATTTGTAGAGTGATTTTCTTCCCTTTCAGCTCCTTTGACAAAGTTGACTCAGAAGAGAGCAAAGTTTCAATGGACTGATTCTTGTGAACGGAGTTTCCAGGCATTGAAGGACAAATTAACTTCAGCACCGGTTCTAACATTCCCAGAAGGAACTGATGGTTATGTTATCTATTATGACGCTTCGGGCGTTGGATTTGGTTATGTACTGATGCAGCATGGTAAGTTTGTAGCTTATGCTTCTAGACAACTAAGAAAGCAAGAGAAGAATTACCCGACATGCGATTTAGAGTTAGCCGCAGTGACTCGTGCACTAAATATGTGGAGGAACTACTTGTATGACATTCATGTTGATATCTATAAGTATCATAAGAGCTTCTAGTATATCGTTAAGCAAAAGGAATTGAATTTACGTCAAAGGAGATGGTTGGAGCTACTTAAAGATTATGACGTTGATATTTTATACCATCCGGGGAACGCGAACACGGTATCCGACGCCCTCAGTCGTAGATCTACCGGTAGCCTGTCATATTTACAGCCAGAGAAGAGGGGAATAGCCCATAAGATTCATTAGCTAGCTAGTCTTGGAGTTCGGTTACTAGACTCAGGTGATATTGGAATTACTATTCAGGATACAACAACATCCTCTTTAGTAACTGAAGTAAAGTAACGCTAGTACAAGGATCCGGTGTTAGTTCGTTATAGGGATGCCACCCCTCATAAGAAGAATACACCGTTTGAAATTACAGAATATATGGTCCTCAGATATCGGGAACGATTACGGGTCCCTAATGTTGCGGGGCTGCGTCGACAGGTTATGGGAGAAACTCACTATTCTCGTTATTCTATCCATCTAGGAGCGACAAAAGATGTATCATGATATCAGGGAAGTATATTGGTGGGACGGAATGAAAAAGGATATAGCGAAGTTTGTTTCTCAGTGCCCTAACTGTTAGCAGGTTAAGATTGAGCATAAAAACCCGATGGATTATTGCAGGCTATGTAGATATCGACTTGGAAATGGGAAGTAATCAATATGGATTTCATCGTAGGCTTACCTCATACCCAACATAAGTTCAATTCTATATGGGTGATTGTTGATAGGCTTAGAAAATCAGCCCATTTTCTGCCCGTTAGGACTACATATTCCGCAGAGGATTATGCAAGGCTTTACATTAAGGAGATAGTACGACTTCATGGTGTCCATATATCTATTATCTCGGATAGAGGAGCTCAGTTTACAACTAATTTCTGGAGTTCCTTCCAAAAGGATTCGGGACTCAAGTAAGTCTCAGTACAATATTCATCCCCAGACAGACGGACAAGTTGAGCGTGCTATTCAGACACTTAAGGATATGTTACGGGCTTGTGTGATAGAATTCAGGGGAAGCTGGGATGATCATCTGCCGCTTATTAAGTTTACGTATAATAATAGCTGTCATTCCAGTATTCAGATGGATCCATATGAAGATCTTTACATAAGGAAGTGTAGGTCGGCTATAGGATGGTTTGATATTGGGGAAACTACGTTAGTAGGACCAGAATTGGTACAACAGGCAATCGAGAAAGTTAAGCTAATACAGGAAAGGCTATTAGCAGCTCAAAGTCATCAGAAGTCTTATGCGGATAATCGACAACGAGACTTGGATTTCAGGTTGATGACTGGGTATTCCTAAAGGTATCATAGATGAAAGCTGTCATGAGGTTTGGTAAGAAAGAAAAACTTAGCCTCGGTACATTGGACCATATAAGATCATACGCAAGGTAGGCCAGGTAGCATATGAGTTAGACTTGCCTTCGGACTTGGAGTCTGTACATCCAGTCTTTCATGTGTCTATGCTCCATAAATGTATCAGAGATCCTTCCAGAATCGTGTCAGTTGAAGATGTCCAGGTCACATAACAGCTATCATATGACGAAACTCCTATTGCTATACTAGATAGACAGGTTCAGAGATTGAGGACTAAAGATGTAGCTTCAGTGAAAGTACTTTGGAGAAACAACAATGTGGAAGAAATGACTTAGGAGGTTGAAGAAGACATGAAGTCTGGATATCCTCACTTATTTTCTCTTCCAAAGCAGGATCCAACTGATATATCACAGCCTTAAGGTACGTGTATGCTTGTGTTAGTTATTGTGATTGGTCGTGTGAGGCCATTGGCGTTATTGATGATTGCGGTCCTATGTGGCACTGAATTATTGAGTTTTCTACATAAAGAGTCGACAGTAATACTATTACAAAGGCAACTATGCCAAAGTTTATGTAGATCCCGGGGAGTTAAACATTCGAGGACGAATGTTTCTAAGGGGGGAAGGACGTTACATCTCACGCTTTTGTACGTTAAACTTTCGTCTTCAATTAATCGACGTAGACTCGGGGATGAGATTATCTTGATGTTATAAGCATTTATGCTATTTATAACAAGCGATAAGTAAATTCATGAAGGTGAAAGGGTAAACATATCAAAGAAAATGAGGTCCGTTGAAGGTGGTCAATTTGGAATAAAATACGGTCCAAGCTATAATACCCCGAATTTATGGATTAGTGTTATACCACATGACCATGATAATAAGGTATATGAAGTATACTAGTATTTAAGTGAAATGAGATATAGAAATTATTATGTGGCTAATTGGGTAAATATGGGATAATAAAGTCAACAAAATTTTATATACATTAAGTACTTTAATGTGGGGATAAGCATGTGGTAAATACCCTTTGTCTTAGTCAACACTATATGTCAGAAATGTAGGACTTCCACCGCCAATACATGGCCAGGTGGAAGCCAAACATTTAATGACCTTGTTCTCTCATTCTTGAAGGCTATTGTAACATTCACCTTTAAGTTGGTGTGCTCTCATTCCTGGAAAGGCTATCATAAATGTTCACTCTCCATTTGTTATGGAGAATGAGTTAACAAACGTGCATCACCTTAGTTAAGGATAATTCTTTGGGAATTCATGCCAAAAATCATCCAAGTTTGAACGATTCATCTACGACCTTCTCGAGCCCTTATGAGCAATTAAGGTATGTTCCCTTATTTCTTTTTGGCATGATCTTCGAGCTCTATTCATAGAAGTATTAGAGGTGTCTATGTTCTTGAATTCTCATATGCCTTATTATTCTATCGTATGTTCATGGGTCTAAGAAAATACGTGGATAAAGTTTATGATATTAACCAGAGTTATAATGGTTTTATGACGTTCTGAGAGATTTTATTGACGTACTTCTCATGCATTACATTCATTTATACATGTATATTGACCCATGACCATATGGCGTTATATACGCGTATATATGTATATATATATATGGGAAAAGGTTGTGGCATTATATATGCACCACCACCTGATCAGCTGGTATATGTTGATGATTTTGCCCACAGTGGCCGAGATGATATGATGGGATACCCTCAGAGTCCTGATGATGTTTTGTACACCTATACATATGCATGACACGATATGTATATGCACGTGCATGACATTATAATTGTTTCAGGATTTACAAAGTTATGTGGACCTACATGCGGAATTCTTTATTCCATATGTTTCATCTATGTCTTTTATGTACTGATTTTCATGACTTACATAATCAATACATTATTCATACTGACACCCTATTTCCTCGGTCCTGCGTTTCATGCCCGCAGGTGCAGGTAGACGAGTTGACGGTCCCCTTCCTTAGGATCCTTGATCAGCGAGAGTTGGTGTGCTCTTTTTGATCTGGAGCCACTTTTGACCTTGGTACAATATGTTTGTATGCATATATGATATGACGAGGCCCAGTCCCATCCTTGTACAACTGTATATTCTAATAGAGGTCTGTATACAGTAATGTATAGTTGGATAGTATGTGGCCTTGTCGGCTTCCAGTTTTGGGATTTATTGTCTATAACAGCCCTGCCGGCTCGCCCTACTGTATTCCGCAGTATATGTACATATGTCTTTTGGACAGGTTTCCCTCACTTATGTTGTTCATGTTTATATCTTAGACGCATGCTTAAGGATGTTCGACATGTAGGACTCGGGCAGCCTTCGTGGCCCATCGGTTTGGGGTGTGACAAACTATGCCAAAGTGTCATCTTTCTTTGAAGATGCATTAGCTGCTTACTCAACTATTGTGGAACCTAAAGCTTACAATGAGGCAGTCAAAGATGCAAAGTGGATTGAGGAAATAAAGCGAGAAATATAAGCTTTGAAGGACAATCACACCTGGACAGTGGTGGATCTTTCTCTTGGGAAAGTTCCTATTGGATGTAAATGGGTGTTCAAGGTGAAATATACTTTCTCAGATGGAGTAGAAAGGTACAAGGCTAGGCTTGTATAAAAAGGTATAGCCAGCATAAGGGGTCTGACTACATTGAGACCTTCTCTCCTGTAGCCAAAATGGTTACAGTAAGGTCTGTTCTAGCCATTGCTGCAGTTAAGCATTGGGCCATCTTTCAAATGGATGTACACAATACTTTTCTCCAAGGATATTTACTTGAAGAATTTTACATGGAGGTTCCTCCAGGATTTGCTAGCCTAGGGGGAAGCACAGTGTCTGCAAACTTCATAAGTCTCTATATGGACTTAAGCAAGCTCCTACGCAATGGAATAAAAAGCTAACAAATGTTTTACTATAGCTTGGCTTCACTCAGAGTCACTTTGACTATTCACTAGGAGAGTGAAGTCTGAGTTAATAGTGGTGATTGTCTGTGTGGATGACTTGCTTGTAATTGGGACTAGCCAAAGGTTGATTCTTCAGACCAGAAATGATTTGAAACTCAAGTTCAAACGAAAGACATAGGTGAACTCAAGTTCTTCCTTGGAATTGAGTATGTTAGATTATCTAAGGGGATTGCGATGAGTCAAAGGAAATATGCTTTGGAACTCATTGCAGAGATGGGGCTCAGTGGTGCAAAACCAGCTGGTACACCTTTGGAAGCAAATGTAAAACTCACATATGAAGAATATGACAGGTTTGTTCATGGTCAATCTTCTTCTGAAACAGAAGACAAGTTACTAGCTGATGCTGGAAAATTCCAAAGACTGATAGGCAGGTTGTTGATACCCAATTTTCCCTCATATTTCCCCCCCCC
>ML311158.1:0-42274 GCA_005239505.1 Nicotiana paniculata
ATATATTTTCTTCTACTTAAACATAGGAAAAATCTTATATTCTAAAAATGTGAATATTTTTGTGGTTTTCAATTTTCTCAAATAGAACCTATTAAGAGTAAGATAAAAATTTAACATATTAAGATTAGATATAACCTTAATATTTATAGCAAAATAGTATAGAATTTGGGTGTGGTCAAAAAATAGTTGTTCACAGCATGCCCCTCTTTGCTTGGAAACATGAAGAGTTTTCAGGCAAAGAAAAATGAACAAAGTGACTGATTTTTGACCTCNAGCCACTCGGGTAATTCATCTCTACTCACAGGACTCAGCCCAAAATACCTCTCAGAGTTTCAAAACCGTGTGATAATAGTGAAAATAACAACATGTAGAAAACATGACTGAGTTCACAATTGTTCTATCAGGATAGTGTAAGAATAGTGTAAAAGTACCTCTGAGGGTCTTAATAGGTCGGCACAAGCACCAAACATGGCTCACAGCCCATAAATAAGTATAAATTTCTAAAATACAAGATATCGTAAGGTTTTAGATCAAATACGCGGCTTAATAGTCGCTACGGGATGGACCAAGTCACAATCCTTA
The DNA here is from genome assembly GCA_005239505.1 of Nicotiana paniculata. Lineage (NCBI taxonomy): Eukaryota > Viridiplantae > Streptophyta > Magnoliopsida > Solanales > Solanaceae > Nicotiana > Nicotiana paniculata. The sequence continues at coordinate 583 of ML311158.1, forward strand.
TCGGTGGACGCCCACACGCTCGTCACCTAGCATGTGTGTCGCCTCATTTACCAAAACAATATAAAATACCGGGGTTTCATACTCTCAGGTTTAGAGTTACAGTCGTTACTTACCTCAAAACAGCCCAAAAGCTACTCTGGGATGCTCTGGTCCCTCGAATCAGCTCCTGATTGCTCCGAATCTAACCAAAACCGGATTAACATCATCAACATACGTTAAAGGAACAAAACCCAATTGAAAACTATCAATTTTGGCACAATTCCCGAAATGGGCCAAACTCGAGCCCCGGGCCCATGTCTCGGAATTATATAAAATTTACATCACAAGCATCCTCATCCTCCCACGATTCTATACATACCAAGAACACCAAAATCCGACCACAATTTCCCACTCAAATTATCAAAAGAAATTTTCAATTCTCATGCACCTAACCTCCCCAATTTTGGGTTTAAATCCAACTAATTTCCAATTATTTAGAAAACAACATAGAATCGAGTTATGAAGTCAAAAATATTACCTCCAAGTGTTTCCCCTTTGATTCCCTCTTTAAACTCTCTCCAAAGCTTCAAATCCGCCCACAAATAGTGAAAAGTGACCTAAACTTCGATGGCTATTTAAACATTCTGCGCAGGTGCCCCTAATTACCTTAGTGGGATAACATTTCCAGATACGCGTTCGCGATGCACAGATCAAACCCACTCTATGCATTCGCATAAACACACACACGTTCGCATAGCTCAAACATCCATTTCTCTCACACGCCTCAGAACATCTATGTGATTGCACAAGGAACCACACGACCACACTGCTCAAGGATGCCCAACCTATGCGATCGCAAACCTTATTACGCAGTCACATAGAAAAAATATTCATGCTTCAATATTTACTCTACGCGATCGCGGATGAACTCACGTGATCGCAATGAAAAAACCACTGCTTCTAAAACACCAGAAAACCAGCAATCTCCCAAAGATCAAAAATACCCGTTTGAGCATCCGAAATACATCTGAGGACCCCGAGACCTCTACCAAACCTACCAACATATCCCATAACATCATTCAAACTTATTCGAGCCTTAGAAACACCAAAAACAACGCAAAAACACCAAAATCACATCAAATTAAAGCATATGAACTTTAAAATTTCTAAATGTCACCAAAGATGCCGAAACCATCCAAAACACATCCGATTGACCTAAAAATTTGCACGCATATCCAAAATGACATTACAAACCTGCTCCAACTCCAAGAATTCCATTCCGATCCCGATAGCGTATTTTCCCCTGCCGACCAGAAATCGCCAAAAATTAACTTTCGCCTATTGAAGCCTAATTCTAGACCGGACATCGAAACTTCATTCCAAACACACTCCTAAGTCTCAAATCACCTAACGAAGCTGTCCGAGCCATAAAATCTACATTCCGAGGTCGTTTGACAATAAGTCAACTCCTAGTTGACTTTTTCAACTATTAAGCTAATTTAAGAGATTAAGTGTCTCAGTTCTCACCACGACCTCTCCGAACCCGAACTAAAACAACATAAATAGGCTAAGCAACATTTGATACAGCAGAAACGAGGAAAACGGGGCAAATCTCACGGAATGATTGGCCGGGTCATTACATTGGCATATATTGGTTTCTCTTAATTGTCACTCTTTTATGTTTGAGTGATAACGAGGAAATACTACCTAACTATTGGAAAATATTAGGTATTCATATAGAAACCATTTACATATCAAAGGACAGCCCATTAGAAATATATCATAGTAACACCAATAGCATCACATTCCATAAAATGGGACGCAACCTTGGTTTCTTAATCCAATTAATCAAATCTCGTAACATTATATCATTTTTTCATAATTTACAAATATAGAAATCATTCAGCACTAACAAAGTAAAATTACAATCTTAGTCAACTGGCACACTATTCAAGTAATATTTCACGCCTGTTCTATGTGGGATTCGACCCCAAACTAGTTGGATTATTATATTTGATATGGAACACTTTACACTATTTATATAGGTATTTTTTGAACATATCAAATTTTTCCACCGTTGCCGGGTAATACGATTTTGAAATTAGTAACTAATGTGTGCTTTACTTTAATTTTTTTGCTATGACATCACACTTTAATTTATTTTTTTTGGTGTAACTAGGCAAGCATGAGAGAGTCGGAGAATGCATTTGCGAATATGGATGAATTCATTGATGATTTAAATGCCATTGTCCCTCCAGAGTTCACACGACTACCTTCAAATTGGACCATTGTCTCTACCTAATGCCAAAAGTGGAAGGGTTGTTCCGAAACTCTACCGATTATGACCCAACATAACACCTCAAAAATTTTATGGGTGTCTGCGCAAAGCACAAGAAAAATCATGTATCGGCTGATGCCTTGAGGTTAAGGGTCTTTAAATACTTTCTAGCTGGAGAGACAAGGCAAAAAATTCGCATCCTACATCCAACATCCATCTATACTTGGGCCGAACTTGTGCATGTTTCCTGGGAAAATGGTTTTCACAAAGCAAAAAGCCAAAACTTCGGGGAAATTTTTTTTTCTTCAAGCAATTATCGGGGGAAAAACATCATGAAGTTTCGGTAAGATTCATGCAATACTTGGTGAGATCACCAAATCATTAATTTCGGGAAAACATTTTCTTAGAGAAGTTCTACACGGGTTTGGACCCCATCACCAATCCGTATCCATCAATGTGGCGAATAGATCTTTCATGGACAAAATATTTGCAAGAGTCACCTGAATCCTCGGTAAGGTGGCCGAGCACAACCAAACTTGGCATTCAGGTGTCACTGCAGGTGGTGTCTCAAATGGTACCCATTCTTTGACCAACATCATTAAGGAAAATCAAGAAAGAGATCAATTGATTGTCAGGCTTGCTACCAACGTTGTTTTGACAAAGATATTTATGGAAATCCAAACAAAGAAAGTGAATGTTGTGGATAAAGTAAAACCATAACTATCAACATCAAGAATATCCTCCAATTCAATATGAAGAAACAAACTATGTTAAGAATTCACAAGGAGAATATCAAAGGAAAAATTACCAAGGGCCAGTGCAACAACATCAATAAGACCTAACCAGTAAGGGAAAGGTAACCAACAATGGCAAAACGATCAAGGAATTTCAAATCAAGAAAATTGGAATAACAAAATATCAATTTTGCAAATCGGAGTTTAGATCCCCATGTTCCAATAAATGGCCAATATTTTAACTCTCAATATTGGAGGGAGAGTTCTTCAAGTGACCAAAGTAAATCCAAATTGGAGAACATGCTTGAATAGATATTGCAAAATCAAGAGAGATCTGGCACTTCAATGAAAAGTGGGACCGAGCTTGTGGGTTCTCATATAGCATCTATTCAAACGTTTGAGATAAAAATGAGAGATATTACAAGAGAACAAATCCTCCCCAAAAAGGCACATTCCCAAGTGAGAAAATTGTGAACCCAAAGGGTAGTGTCAATAGCTAAACCTCTTATTTCATGGTTATTGCAACTTGAAGTGGGAAACTACTTCAAAGTGAGAGTAAACGAATGATCAACGTGGGAGATATTGAACAAGAGGATGAGGCACAAATTTAAATGCCTAATGTTGTTGAAGTTGACAGAATCCCGAAAATGGTGAAGGCTCAAGATGTGAGCCAAAGGTCGAAGAAAGAGTAATAGAGGCGCCAAAACCTCTAGCACCAATTCCTAGACCTCCCCTTTCATTTCCCCAAGGACTAGCCAAAAGAGTTGAGTATAGCATGTTTGAGAAGTTCTATGACATATTAAGGAAATTATCGGTGAACACTCCATATGTGGTAGATTTTAAAGAGATGCCTGGGTTTACTAAATATTTGATGGATTTTATCACTAAGAAGATGAATATCAAGAATAAAACAGTGAGTGTCACCCACCGGATTAGCTCCATCATCTCAACAACTGCTGCCCAAAAGAAAGAGGATCTGGATGCTTTGACCATTCCATGCACTATTGGATTGTGTGACTTTTCAAGGGCTCTTTGTGACAATGGGGCTAGCATAAAATGAATGCCACTTGATGTCTACAAGCAAGATGTATTAGGGTTGCCTAGACATACTAGTATGAGATTTCAAATGGCTGACCGTTCAGTGAAGTGGCCGGTAGGGATAGTGGCGTATGTGCTTGTAAAAGTGGGAAAGTTACTGGTCCCCGCACACTTTATTATTCTTGATTGTTCTGTTGATAAAGAAATCCCTATCGTATTAGGAAGACAATTCTTTACAATCGGAAGAGCACTTATGAATGATGAAGAAGTTACTTTTCAAGCAAGTAAAGTCATGAAACTACCAAATGCATACGAGAGTATCTCAGTACTTGATGTTATTGATGTGGTTAGAAGATGCCGTTGAGGTGAAGATGGAATAAGAATGCCTTGGTGAGGCATTGGCAATGATCTTGATGGATTCTGATGGTGACGACATAAAGGGAAATTTACATACAGTGAATGCATCAGAATGATTTGATTCATACACTTAGAAACCAAAGAAGATTTCCCTTGACTTGGAGAATAGAGCCACTCCTCCTGCCAAGCCTTCAATCATTGATCTGCCACAACTTGAGGTCAAGCCAATACCACCACACTTAAGGTTTAAATTTCTTGGCTCAAATGACACTCTACCCATTATATTTTTTTCTTTGTTAAATGATGTGCATGTTGAGAAATTATTTGAGACCTTGACGGATCATAGAAGAGCCATTGGTTGGACAATAGCGGATATCAGAGGGATTCCCGCCGCAATTTGTGAGCACAAAATCCAACTTGAAGAAGATATAAAACCTAATGTGGAGCATCAATGGAGGTTGAATCCTTCCATGTAAGAAGTGGTGAAGAAAGAAATTATAAAATGGTTGGATGCTAACGTTGTTTACCCCATCGCGGATAGTCCTTGGGAGTGTTCGGTGCAATGTGTGCCAAATAAGGGAGGAATGACTATGATTCAAAATGAAAAAGATGAACTCATTCAAATGAGGACGGTGACCGGATGGAGAGTTTGCATGGACTCCCGGAAGCTCAATAGTGCCACTTGAAAAGACCATTTGCCTATGCCTTTTATTAATCAAATGCTTGATCGGCTAGCGGGAAGGTCATTTTCTTGCTTCATGGATGGTTTGATGTGATTCTTCGAGTTAACAAATAACCAACTGACCAAAATCAAGATTTTGAAACGAAAACGTGGTTTGTAGGTCGATTAAAAGAGACAATGTTTCTCAATTTTTAGGATTCAAAATCCGACGATTCAAAAATGATTTGAAAAATGACGATATGTACTATAAAAAAGACTATTTACTCTTTCAAAAAAAAATATTGATGTTGCACCAGTTCAATGAAAGTTATGATTCTATGATATAAAAAGAACAAATTCAGATCAGAAAACATGTTCTTAAAAGATCAATAACTAAACAAGTTCCTTAAGTCACCCCTTGAAATCAATTAACATGATAAAAATACCACACGCAATTCAAAAAAAAGATAAAGAGTGTCACCACCTTTCTTGGAACCAAAAATAAGGATAAAGAAGACAAAATAGAGGAAAACACTATTGTAAAACTAGGGCAAACCTGAAAAATGTGAAATCCATTCTACAAGGCAAGAGAACCCTTCATATAGGCCTATAGTCTCTCATTTGATGACTAAAATTCCTATTCTAATAAGAAAATTAAATAAATAATTACTATGAAAGTAAAACCCCTATTCTACAAGGAAAAGAAACTAGAATCCTACTAAGAGGAAAATCCTTATTCTAAAAGGAATAAAATAAATCATTTTTATAAGAAGGAAAGAGTCTTGGCTTCTTGAAATCAATCTTTAGCTTTTTGGACTTCTTGCGCTTCTTGAAGATAAGCCCATATGTTTGGACTTGAGCTCTAAAACATGATGTTGGCAAAAATTAATAAAACTTAACATAGATTCTTCTTTTACACCATTCTACCCTAGTCTAGAAAGTCTCGTCCTTGAGTATAAAGGCTCCACAAATGACACAAGATTGGAAACTTCCACGATTTGGTTGAACACATATTCACCAAGCTCTACGTTGCATTTTTGTAACCTTTCAAAGAGGTTCATTGTATTGTATCAAAACTTAGCATGTGGCCGAACTAAATCTCACTTTCTTAATAGCATCTTTGTTACCAAATATTTCTATAACGAAACCTCTTAAATCAATTTTAAAACACCAACCCATAACCATAAGTTATTTTCTTTTGATCTTCAAGAATCTTGAACTTCTCCATGTCAATGTGGTACTTATGGGTTATGCCCAAAAAAGTTGATTTAGTACAACAAAAAACCCTTAGCATAATCAACTTCAATTACCTTTTGATCAAGCTTGGAGATAGAAGTATATCTTCTTGAAAATTCATTAGCAACAACACTCTCATATTTAACTAGACCATAACCATTGATGGAATTTGTGTTAAGATTTCGTGTTCCTACATATTCTTTAAAATATTCATCCTTTGGAGGCACAAAAAATACGAGCAAAACTAGAACTTGAATCCTCCATTATAGACTCCTGTTTAAGCAACCCTTCCACTTATGCTTGCAAAATTTCATGGGTGTTTTGATTAATGCAACATGTTAACTCGTTCAGAAGGATGGAATTAGAAATCAAATTATTATTATGTTGAGCATCTCATTTGTTGGAAAGTTAATATCACATATGGGATGCTCCAATAGATCATCATCAAACATCGGAGGTAAATCCTTAATTTGTATATCCAGGTATGCTCCTTCTCCTTACTTGGACAAATATTCAAAGACTTTTCTCAATTGATTGGACCAATTATACGTAATTTGATAAAAAAAGAATCATCATTCAGCTTTAGAATTTTAACACTTTCTTCAAGATTCAACAATACTAATATAATCTTACGTTGAACTTTATAAAAGAATATGTGTTAAGGTCTTCATTATATTTAGCCCGCCTATCATACACCCACGGTCTTCCAAATAACAAGTGACTAGCATCCATCTTCACTATATCACACCAAATATGATCTTTATAGATCTTACCAATAGAAAAAGATATTAGGCATTCGCGAGTTACCTCTAAAGCATCATCATCTTGAACTTCGATGCTGTAAGGATACGTGTAAACTTTTGTTGACAAGCCAATTTTAGAAACCATCTCTTCAGAAATGAAATTTATGTGACTCCTATAATCAATGATCAACGAACAAAATTTTCATGGAAGGTACATCTAGTATGAAAAGGAGATTCATGTTGTCTCGTTTCTTCATCTTATTGAACCAAGAATCTTCCTCTTGGTTGAATCTTGGTCATGATAAATTATTCAACCCAGGACCTGTGGATTATAGATTTGATACCAAATTGATGTGAGTCTTCGAGTTAAGAAAGAACCAACCGACCAAAATCAAGATCTTGAAACAAAAATGTGGTTTGTGGGTCGATTTAAAGAAACAACATTTGTCAATTTTTAGGATTAGAAATCTGATCATTCAAAAAAGAGGTGAAAGATGATGATTTGAACTATAAGAAAGACTTTTTACTCGTTCAAAACAAGTAAATATTGATGATGCAGCAGTTCAATAAAAGTTATGATTCTATGATATCAAAAGAATGAATTTAGATCAAGAAACGTGTTCTTGAACGATCATGAACTAAAAAAAGATAAAGACTATCACCACCTTTCTTGGAACCAAAAACAAGTATAACAAAGGATAAAATAGAGAAAAATACTATACTGTAACAATAGGGGAAACCTCAAAAACGTTAAATCCAATGTACAAGGTAAGAAGGTCCTTTATATAGGCTTAGAGTCTCTTCTTTGATGACTTAAATTCATATTCTAATAATAAAATTAAATAACTAAAGACAATGAAAGTATTATCTCTATTCTAAAAGGAAAAGAAACTAGAATCCTACTAAAAGGAAAAAAATAAATCCTTTTTACAAGAAGGAAAGAATCTTTGCTTCTTGAAATCAATCTTGAGCTTTTTGGACTTCTTGCGCTTCTTCAAAATAATTTCGTATATTTGGACTTGATCTCTAAAACATTATATTGGCCACAATTGATAAAATTTAATATAGATTCTTCTTCTACATCATTATCTCCTGGTTGTGAAAGACTCGTCCTCGAGTCTGAAGGCTCCCCAGATGGCACAAGATTGAAAACTTTCATGATTTGGTTGAACTCATATTCACTAGGCCTATGTTGCATTTTTGTAAATTATCAAAGAGGTTCATTGTATTGTAACAAAGCTTAGCATGTGGCTGAACTAAATTCCACTTTCTCAATAGTATATTTGTACCAATAATTCTACAATGAATCCTCTTAAAACAATTTTTAAACACCAACCCATAACCATAAGTTATTTTATTTTGATCTTAAAGAATCCTGAACTTCTCCATGTAAATGTGGTACTTATGGTACATGCCCAAAAAAGTTGATTTAGTACCACAAAAAACCCTTAGAAGAATCAACTTCAATTACATTTGGATCAAGCTTGGAGATGGAAGTATATCTTTCAGCAACAACACTCTCATATTTAACTAGATCATAATGATTGATGGAATTTGTGTTAAGATTTATTATTCCTACATATACTTGGAAATATTCATCCTATGGAGGCACAAAAAAAACTGGAACAAAATCAGAACTCAAATCCTCCATTATAGACTCTTTTTAAAGAAACCCTTCATTTTGTGCTTGTAAACATTTATGGACTTTTGGATTAATGCAATATGTTGCCTCGTTTGGAAGGATGAAATCAGTAATCAAATGAAATTTATTTTGAGCATCTCTATTTGTTGGAATTTTAATCTCACATATGGGATGCTCCAACGGATTATCATCAGACATCAGAGGTAAGTCCTGAATTTGTAGATCCAGTTATGCTCCTTCTACTTGATTGGACAAACGTTCAAAGACTTTTCCGTATTGATTGGAACCATTATTTGTAATTTGATCAGAAAATAATCATCATTGAGCTGTAAGTTTTTAGTAATTTATTCGGGATTCAACAATACTAATATAATCTTACGTTCAACCTTTGTAAAAGAATATTCCTTTTGGTTTAATCATGGCCATGATAAATTATTCAACCTGGGACCTCTGGATTATAGCATTGATAACGAATTTATGTGATTCATCGAGTTAATAAAGAATCAACCTACCACGATCAAGATCTTGAAACGAAAATGTCGTTTGTGGATCGATTTCAAGAAACAACGTATCTCAAGTTTTAGGACCCAAAATTTGTTAATTCAAAAATGAGGTGATAGATGATGAAGTGAACTAGAAGAAAGACTATTAACTCGTTTAAAATAAGTAAATATTGATGATGCATCAGTTCAAATAAAGTTATGATTCTATGATATTAAAATAACAAAATTTAGACCAATAAACATGTTCTTCAAAGATCAAGAACTAAACAAGTTCCTAAAGTCACCATTTGGAATCAATTAGCGTGATAAAAAACACCAAACCCATTTGAAAACAAGAAAAGACTATCACCACCTTGCTTGAAACTAAAAACAAGGATAAAGAAGACAAAATAGAGAAAAACACTTTATTGTAAAACTAAAGCAAGCCTAAAAATGTGAAATCCATTCTACAAGGAAAGAGAACCCTTTATATAGGCATCGAGTCTCTTCTTTAATAACTACTGTTTACCCTAAGATTCGAGTAGCAATTAAACTTATATTGTTATTTTAAGTATACGTGATTTAATCTAATACCAATTGATAAACAATGAGCTAAATAGATGAATTGAGCAGTAAAATAAATCAAACCAGTATTCTTAGCAGTATTTCAACCTCGATTTGAGATGGTCTCGAGGTTGGATAACAAAGATAGTAAATAATGGAACATACAGTGATGAACAACAATGAATAGCAAGTGAAATAGAGAGCATCGTATGTATGTATTCTTTTTTCAGTGAATACTAATGATCCTACAAATGAATGGGATACCCCTTTATATAATAAGGGAATCCTAAATAAGGTACAATTCTAATAATGGAAGTAAATCCCATGATTGGCATTAATAACCGCTTGATTCGATCTATTTCGGGATTTCCGCCATGATCTTTGATCGGGAGTTAATATCTCGCCATTTTATTATTATGCCTTACTCGAACTCAGTCATGCTTGGTCTCGATCTTCAGCGAACACTTCGATCTCTATTCGATCGAGAGCTAATATATCGTCATCCCATTATTATGCCTTGCTCGAACTCGGTCTTGCTTGGTCTCGATCTTGAGCGAATACTTCGATCTCCATGAACCATATTCTATCTTCGAGCTCAATCTTGCTCCATTACGAGCGTACCCTCGAGAAAGCTTCTATGCCTATGATATGCCCGATTTTAACCGTATACAGATAGTCCCTGCATTTCTTAGAGTAAAATGATAAGAAATGATTTGAGCCTAGATTCTCTAAGACCTAGATCATGGTGTAAACCTTATGACGTTAGCGACAGAAGTGATTGAAGCGTCGCATCTGCACAATTCCCAAGGTCATTAATTAACGTCAGTTGATGGTCGGCCACTAGTGCTCTCAAACCGTCGAAATGGTCATTATAAATAGATCAACTTCATAATCTTTTCAAACTTTACTTTCAAAACTTTCTCCAAATCTCTAAAAGCTCATGTTCCCTCTTCAAGTTCATCTTTTTTGCCAGTTTACGTTTATCAAAACACCAATTCCTCCTTTTTTTCCTCAAACGTCATATAGCGATGGATAAAACATCAAATACTGTGCCGCAAAATGAAAACGCCTCCTCATCATGGCCGATCGGCAACAAAAGGCCGGTTGAACCATGTATTTAAGAGTGCGTTCCTAGGCCATGCGAGCCCATGTCTAGATATATCCGTTTGATATCTGAAGCCGATATCGAGCAGGTGAAAAAAGACTTTCACTGGGAGAATAAAGAAGTGGTGAATCCTACCCACATGAGGACATTACCACTCAGCTGAAAGGGTTCCTAAGTGTATACACATACCCTTTCACATTGGGCCCCGTCGATCCCTTATACTCGACTTTTGTCTCCAGTATTGGGTAACCCTAGGCCAGATCTATCCCTCTTTCACCCTTGATCACCTCATCAGGCTATAAATCCCCCCCCTGTCTTTATCGACTGCTGTTTAATAATTCTTGAGCGCCGGGCCACGAAGGTATTGTTCTCGAGCATAGGCGAGGACAAGGACCGATGATGGATCGACCGGCTTTTCCGAGTTAGGACCTATGATTTAATCCCCGCCTAGAAGATGACATTCCCCGAAGAGTGGAACATGAAGCGTAAGTAGAACCTCATCGATAACATGCGTTTATTTTCTATGATTCCTTTACCTCTTCTCATCTATTTTCTTCTTTATGGTGCAGCTTCACCTGGTTACCTTGTGAAATCCCGAACCTCGCAGGTGGGGTTCGACAACTAGCCTCAACCTCTACATATGATGAGCGCGCGTGACGTGATTTGGCCAAGGGGCGATGGGAGGCCAAAAATCATGGTAAGTTCCCCTATCTATGTTTGATGCTTTACTTGTGAACTTCTTATTTTTAACTTGGTTTCTTCTCATATAGTTCTCTAAGATAACGTCGTCATGAGGCCGACTGCACCCAGGGAAGAGGAGGTCCTGAAGCCAACCAAAGAGAAGAAAAGGAAAAGGGCCTCGGTTCCAGATACCCGAAGCCCAGGAAAAGTAGGTCTCGAAAATCAAAGGTTGGTCCTTTAGTCTTATCTACCGATGTAGTCCAACAACTTCGGGAGGAGGACGAGGAGAGAGAGGATGTCGACTGCCTACTGGTGGCTCGGAAGAGGGGAAGAACTGAAGCTTCGAAGACTGCTGAGTCGGTGGCGGTCGAGGAGGTTAAGTTTCGGACTGAGGAAATCTCGGAAGAAGGTCCCGCACAAAGTCCCCGATTCTTCGAGCATTGATAACGCCTCCCGCCGTAATGAAAATTCGATGGGTGTTCCTGAAGGGTCTAGTTCTGAGGCCCTTCAAAGAGAAGAGAATTCCCAAGTGACTCGCTTGTGGAAATTAACATAGATGACTCACATCCCGACCCCACGTTCTCTAAGGGGCAGCTTCGGGATGCCCGATCTATGGGGACCCCTGATGTGGGGATGGCCCCCGAGGGAGATGACATATTTCACAGCTACTTTGCAGGGGTCAATGATGTTCTCGTCCTGGATGCATCACTTATTTTTTATGAGGCTCAGTGACTTTTGAAAGAAGTATGTTTTTTCCCATGTTATTATATTTGCGTTTTTTCTCATTTCTGTAAGTCCGAGTTCCTTTCTTTCTGTACAGGCTTCGGCACTCCATCGAGAGACGTCTTCCAAATATCGGTCTGAGCTGACCTGATGTGAGGCTCATCTCAAAAATCTCACATAGAAGAGAGATGGACTCAAACTCCTCTATGTTAAAAAAAAAAAGAGGAGATCAGGAGCCTCCGAGCCGAGCTGACAAGAGCTTACCAAGATCAGACCGAGCTCATTGAGCAAATAATGTAAATTTTTGGAGCTTGTTATGCATTAATCTTGACTTTGGAGACTAACACTTCGATCGTACAGGCCTAGCAGAAGGCGGAATTAGTTGCGCGACTTCGTGACGAGGCCAAGATGAAGGAGGTAGAGACCTTGTGGTGGAAGTAGAATATGGACCGTCGTGCCTCGGAGAAAGATGCGGTTCGGGCCCAACAATCTTCCGTTGAGTTTCAAGTACAAAGTGTGAAGGAAGAGATTTTGGTCCAGGCCAATAATATTGAAGAGATCGAGGCTAAGTTGGCCACTAATCTTGCAAGGGCTAAATCTGAGGCAGAGGCGCTTTTGGCCTCTTACTGAGCCGATGCTGAAGCTGCTAACACGCGGGGGCAGGAGATCTTTGTTTCTGTTAAAGTCAAATTATCATGTGTTGTCGAGCATGCTAGGAACCAGTCTCGGAGAGAGACTTTTGAGGAGATACATATTCATGGCTTCGACCTCTCAGCTGATATCGAGAGCGCAAAAATATTGGAGGACTAGGCCGAAGCTTTACTATTCAATGATGAAGACTCTGCGAGTGGATCCGAGAGCGGAGGAGATGAAGATGAAGCTCCCAAAGATGCGGCTCCCAAAGAGGACTAGGCACTTAGAATTTTTTTGTCTCCTTCTATTTTTTTGTTTTGTTTTTTGTGTAAGCCCGTGTGTCGTCTTTTTAAATACTTCATATATATGAAAAATTCCTTTTCCTTCTATGTTGTCTCTGGTTTTGATTCGTGATAAATTCTGCTTTGTCTTTGCCTTGTGAAAATTTTGTTGTTACAACCTCTATCATTGAGAGAGCACTAGCTCGAACTTTAGAATAGAACAAACCCTTACGTTTTTTTAGTTAAGGGGGGACGAGTCCCAGAGCTCAATAATTTGTTCTAGATTTCGGATGGCTTGATCGAACCCATGACTGCACTATTTTTATAACTAAGTTCGAGTAAGTTTTGAACTTAGGATAGAACAACCCCTTAGGGTTTTTATCAAATAATGGGTAAGTTTTGAACTTACAGTAACATACCTCCTGAGGTTTTATATCAAATAAATGAGTATGTTTCGAACTTACAGTAACATACCCCTTAAGGTTTTATAAAATAAATGAGTATGTTTCGAACTTACAGTAACATACCCCTTAAGGTTTTATATCAAATAATGATGAGTCCTCGAGCTATATTCAAGTTAGCTTTTATTCGAGCTCGAAATAGTGGAACCCTTAGGTCTTATTAAGAGAGAATAAGATCTCAAACTCCAAATGTATTGGCCCTTAGGATCTTTAGATTTGGCCGATATGGCCTCTAAAATAAGGCTATTATTTCCCCATTTAAGCTTATAAGACTTAGTAAAAATTTCTTTATGCCTTAGCATGTATTTTTTACCCATTGGGTTTTTTGAGGGTTCGATGTCGATTGGAACCTCTTTGATTTTTTTTTCCTTAGCACATTTGTGTTGAAATTATTTGATACCTTTTAAGGTTTTTCAAGGGCTGATTTTATCAAAGCCCTTTTGATTATTTGCCGAGGGTAGCCTTTATTTAACCATTTTTTTCAAAGATTTTGAAGGCCTATTCTTATTGCGGGATTTGGACGTCTCCGAGCCGTGTTATTTCGGCCAAATCCTTTGGATATGCCCCTTGGTCTTGTTTCCCAATATCATTTAAAACTTGTTCAAAATGTTAGTCCCCGAGAATGGTGTCCTTGGCCTATAAAATCGGGGGGTGCCTCTTTGAGGTCTTATGAATTTGAGTTTAGATAACTCGAATATGCCTATCATTGATGGCAGTCCCTGAGTAATCGAGGTATATTTGCTCCTGGCTCTTGAGCCATTTCTTACAAAATCATAAGTATGAGGTTTGTATAGTAGAGAATTTTCTTCGAGACACAAGATGTTTGATAAACAAAGAATGCTACTTTGAATAGTTGAATTGTTCTCAGGAAGAAAATAATTGTTGGCTCGTTAAAAACCTTATTGGAAAAAACTATTCGGGATAAAAACCAATATAAGGGAAAAAGAGTGCAACGCGTACTTTAAAACCTGAGGTCTCGAAGTCTTTTGCCAAACTCCTGCAATAAGTTAGTGTCCAAATATATAAATGAAAGAAGGGAGAAAGTTATACCTTAGCAAGAGAAGTGATATGTTCCAATTTTTTGGTAGTGGTTTACCGTCCATTGTTCCGATTTTATAAGACCCTTTTCCGACTATGTAGAGGACTTGGTAGGGTCCTTCATAATCCGAGCCGAACTTCCCTCCATTAGGATCTCCAATGTTGACAGTGACTTTTCTTAGGACTAAATCCCCAACTCTGAAGTGGCGAAGGTTGGTTCTCCTATTGCAGTACCTTTTGATTCGTTGCTTTTGTGCAGCCATTTGAACGTGTGCAGCTTCTCATTTTTCATTAAATAATTCGAGGCTAGTATTCATAGCCTCGTGGATTGATTTCTCCGTTGTATGTCGAAACCTGGTGCTGCGTTCTCCGACTTCGACTGGAATAAAGGCTTCAGAGCCATATACTAAGGAAACGGAGTTGCCCTTGTACTTGACTTCGATGTATTTCGATATGCCCTAAGGACTGTAGAATTACTCTCCATTTTTCTTTAGCTTCATTCAACCTTTTCTTCAGGTTTTGGATGATAGTCTTGTTCGTCGATTCAGCCTGTCTGTTCCAACTAGGGTGATATGGCGTTTACAATATTCTTTTTATTTTATGATATTCGAGGAATTTCGACACTTTGCTACTGATAAATTGTTTACCATTGTTGCATACTATTTTTGCGGGTATCCAAAATCCACATGCGATGTGATCCCAGATAAATTATATAACCTCTTTATCTCTGACCTTCTCGAAAGCCCGTGTTTCAACCCATTTATAGAAAAAGTCAGTCATAAATAAAATGAACTTAGCCTTACGTAGGGCCGACGATATCCATCCCCCATTTCATGAATGTCATGGAAATAGGTCCGAATGAAGCTGCTCTCCGGGTTGATGGATCATCGGTGCAAACGTTTGACATTTATCACATTTTTTAAACAAACTCCTTAGAGTATTTTCTACGCTATCCCAGTAGTATCCTTTTAATGATCGAAGTAGTGACTCGGCGCCTGAGTGGTTCCAAAAAGTGCCTTCATGGACCTCTCGTAGAACATAATCGGTGTCCCCTGGTCCCAAACACACTGCTAATGGTCCATGGAATGTCCTTCTGTATAATGTTCCATTTTCGGCCAATGTCAATCGAGCAACTTTAGTTAATAAGTCATTAGATTCTTTAGGGTCCGATGAGAGCTTTCCATTTCTTAAGTACTCGATGTATTTGTTCCTCCAGTCCCAGGTTAAACTTGTAGAATTTATCTCGGCATGTCCTTCCTCGATCACGGATCTCAAGAGTTGAACGACACTTATTGAGCTGATATCATCTTCCTCGACCGATGACCCCAAATTTGCAAGTGCATTGGCCTTGCTGTTTTTTTCTCGAGGTACATGTTGCAGAGTCCATTCTTTGAAAAGGTGCAAAATACCTTTGGATTCTATCCTCTCGAACTTCAAAGGTTTTGTTTACTTGGTTCACCACTAGTAAAGAGTCACACTTGGCTTCAATGACTTCTGCTCCCAAGCTTTTAGCTAGAACGAGACCTGCACTCATGGCCTCATAATCAGCCTCGTTGTTAGTCAACCTAGAAGTTTTGATTGGTTTCCTAATAGTTGCCTCATGGGAGGAGGATTCAAAATGATTCCTAACCCGGACCCCTTCACATTTGAAGCACCATCTGTGAAAAGGGTCCATATACCCGATGATGTACCGGATTTTAACAAGAGTTCCTTTTCAACATTAGGTACGAGGGTTGGCGTGAAATCGGCCACAAAGCCCGCTAAAATTTAAGACTTGATGGCCGTGCAGGGTTGATATTCGATATCGTACCCACTGAGTTCGACGACCCATTTGGCCAACCAGCCCGATAATTCGGGTTTGTGCAAAATATTATGAAGTGGGTAAATGGTTAATACACATATAGGGTGACACTGAAAGTTTGGTCTTAATTTTCTAGAGGCTCTTATCACAACAAGTGCTAATTTCTCTAAGTGCGGATATCTAGTTTTTGTTTCACCTAAGGTTCGACCTACATAATAAATAGGAAATTGCGTACATTTCTCTTCGCGAACTAGGACACCACTTACCACAATTTCAGATACTACCAAGTACAGGTAAAGTATTTCATCTACCTTTGGACTGTGAAGCAGTGCTGGGCTCGACATGTATCACTTCAATTCTTAGATGGCCTTAATTTTATTGGGGTTGATCTTGATTCCCCGTTTTCATACAATTAAGCCAAGGAATTTGCCTGAACCGACCCCGAAGGCACATTTCTCAGGGTTAAGCTTCATATTATATTTCCTTAAGATCTCAAATGTTTCCTGTAAATGAGCCAAATGGTCCTCTGCGTGTAGGGACTTAACTAGCATGTCATCAATATAAACTTCCATTGACTTACTTATTTTCTCTTTGAACATTTTATTTACTAGGCGTTGGTAAGTTCCCCCCACATTTTTTATCCCGAAGAGCATGGCATTTAACAATATGTTCCATATTGGGTAATAAATGAAGTCTTTTCTTGGTCTTCCGGGTTCATCTGGATTTGATTGTACCCGAAATAGGCATGAAGAAAAGTAAGGATCTCGTGGCCGGCTCTAGCATCGATCATGCGATCGATGTTAGGCAGTGGAAAAGAATCTTTGAACATGCTTTGTTTAAATCCTTATAGTCTACACACATTCTAAGTTTGTTCCCTTTTTGGCTCGATCGTTGAGAAACTCTCGAAGGTGGCCCTCACTGAATAGACGGGCTACCTCCTCCCTTAATTGCGTGTAATCCTCGGTCCTATGACCATGCGTGTCGTGATACTTGCACATCAAATTTGGGTTTCTTTGAGAAGGAACGATCTGTATTGGACTGGGCCACCTAGTATCTTTGATCCTTCCGATAGTCGATACTATGCGTGATGCATCGATGCTAAACTTATATTCTGATAGCCGAGGTTCCTCTGTGTGATCTGCATACTTGTAGAAACCACATTTTCTCGTAAGTCCTCAATAACTCTGTCCCCGATCACTAATTCGATCATTCCGGGTGGAATTGAATCGTGGGCCATTGTTCCTTCGATCAGTTGGATACTCGATCAAATTTTGTTGCAATTGACGTAATATTATAGAACTCCATTCATTTAACCCTTGGGTGAAATCTTGAAAGGCCCAATCATCCGTGAATGGTGGTTATTCTGTGTGCTCTGATGAGTGGTAATTTTACCACTAATTTTAGTCTCTTTTTGTTAGATTTTGCGTCCTTTAATGATAACATAAGGTCGTTTATAGTGTGTATTGTTCAATTTTCAGGAAAATGATGCCATGAAGTGATTTGCATTAGATTGAAGTGGAATTGAGCAAAAAAAGAGTGGGAAAAGGGAAATATCCTTCAGTGATGCGCACCTGCGGACGATTGGTCGCTTGTGCGACATTGCACTTGCGAAGTGAAGGACTGAATCTACGGAAAAGGCTCAAATGCACTAAGGCCGCACCTGCGATGTGGTATCCAAATCTGCAGAGCTGCACCTGCGAGCATTCTTCCGCAGGTGCGGTCAACGGGCATCAGTTCTGGGCAGAAATAACAATTCACATTTTTCCATTTCCAAACCCACAAATACTCGACCTAGAAGATATTTTGGACAACTTTTACATCTTATAATAGATCTTTGTCTTAGAAGAACAAGTTTTGGAAGCTAGGGTTTGCACACACACTTGGGTCTTGAAGATTTGAATCTTGTGGTTGAAAATTTCTTACTCATTTCTGTTCATTTCTTCATTTCATTGCTTTTTATGGTATATCTATGTGTGTAGTATTTTATCCAACACTTAAATCTTATTTATGAAAATATTCATTTTTAAAATGGATTAAATACCTTGTTGTACTTATGTATTGAATGATTTTTATTTATTTATGAAGTGAGCTATTGTTTATTTAATTATTCTTGTTCTTTAATGTTTCCAAAGGGATTAGCTAACCCTAGGACTCGCCCATTTACTTCGAATTAATTTTGGGAAAGATAATTTGGGGTTGGGAAGATTAATTAACAAGAACTTGAGGCTTTAACCCTTATTTTATAGATTCTACGTAGGAACAGGATTGAATTACTTGTAGCCATATCCGGGTGTGCTTAACCTATTAATTGTGTTAGGGATAATTCAATTAGGAACACTTATTAGTCTTCGGAAGAAGCTAATTGAGAATTATTATCCGTGGCTAATTAACATAAACTCGTTCATATTTGTAAAATAGTGAAATACATTGGATCGTTACTTGAGTGTAATTCCCGATTCATCCATACTTGTAGCCATTGATCATTTTATTTGATTTCTAGGTTTGTTTACATTTTTGCATTTAGGTATAAACATTTTCTAAACCAAATTCTAAGTGTTTGGCGTTGCATAACAAGTGATAATTCTCTTACATTCCTATTCTCCTACATATTGTTCTATGTGGAATTTGACCCCGACTCATAGTTGGGTAATCTATATTGCATGCGACCGTGTCCATTTACTTTTTAATAGTGGATTCGGACGTCATCATCCTCCATTTAAAATCGAGACACGTAATTCCCTCAGCATTTCATTATCTCTTTGTCTTACATTAAAGAGGTTCGATTTCCTTGTTGCGACCTTTATGACCTCGGCGTGTGCCTTTACGAAAGAATCCACTAACATGGCGAACGAGTCGATGTAATTTGGTGCTAGGTTGTGATACCAAATCATTGCTCCTTTCGACAGGGTCACTCCGAACTTTTTCAACAACACATACTCGATCTCATCATCTTCCAAAATATTACACTTAATGGCGCATTTGTAAGAGGTAACGTGCTAATTGGGGTTGATGGTCCCATTGTATTTGGGTATGTCAGGCATACAAAACTTACTTTGGAATGGACTTTGGAGCCACACACAGAGGAAAAAGATTTTGCACAAATTTCTTCAAATCCATACCTTTCAAGATTGGTGGTTCTCCTGGTATCTGATCAACTCGGGAGTTTTAAGTCTCCACTTTTTTATCATTAGCTTCGATTTTCTTCTCTCCTGGTTCAATTCTCTTGGTGAGCTCCTCAAGATTTTTCATTATCGAAGGATCAGTCCTCGATATCTTATCATTCGACCTTTCTAGTACTGGCTCGGTAGGACGAGTAATCTCCGGCTCGACCCTATTTGGAGCTCTATGTTGATTTTGTAACTGAGCAATGGCGGCTTGCTGAGCCTGAAGCATCTCAAATATCACTTGGAGACTAACTCCTTCATCTCTTCTGTCGTGTGTTGCTTGGCCATTAGATCGGCCTTCTCTGTGTACACTCTCATTGAGATCTGTGCCTAAGTCTGCTTTCAGAGAAATGTGCGAACTGACATCAACTGGGTTGACAACCAGTGGTCCTCCGAGATTAGCATGTGGCACCTCGATTCCTGGAGCAATCACATTTTCATTTTCCTCGTGGAGTCCGAGGCCATTGTCACCGTGTGTGGATGCGTTTTGTGAGTTTGACATGTTTTAACATGAAAGCAAAAATTCTTGACAAGAACAAGCGTAATGTGTTTCACCAGAATCAGTATTGAACAATCACTATTATCCTTAGCCCCACGGTGGGTGCCAAACTGCTTACCCTAAAATTCGAGTAACAATTAAACTTATATTAGGGTTTTAAGGATACGTGATTCAATCCAATACCAACTGATAAAAAATGAGCTAAATAGATGAATTGAACAGTAAAAAATAAATCAAACCAGTATTCTTAGCAGTACTTTGACCTAGATTCGAGATGGTCTCGAGGTTGGATAACAAAGATAGTAAAGAATGGAACAAACGGTGTTGAACATCAATGCATAGCAAGTGAAATATAGAGCAGCTATGTATGTATTCCTTTTCAGTGAATAATGATAATCCTACAAATGAATGGGATACCTCTTTATATAATAGGGGAATCCTAAATAAGGTACAATTCTAATAATGGAAGTAAATCCCACGATTGGAATCAATAACCGCTTGATTCGATATGTTTCGAGATTTCTGTCGTGATCTTCGACCGGTAACTAATATCTCGCCATTCCGTTATTATGCCTTACTCGAAATTGGTCATGCTTGATCTCGATAATCAGCAAACACTTCGATATCCATGCTCCATATTCTATCTTCGAGCTCGAGCCTTGTCCATTATGAGGTTACCCTCGACAATGCTTATATGCCTATGAAATCGGAGACGTCCGATTTCAAGCATATACAACTACAATACATATTCTGATAAGGAAATAAAATAAATAAGTAAAAGGAAAGTAAAATTCCTGTTTTACAAGGAAAATAAACTAGAATCCTACTCAAAGGACCAAACGAGTCATTTTGAGTGTTGTAGCCTTATATCTCTATTTAGTGTTTATTCAATGCTCAATTGCTTCTACGTAACTTACTGGAGGGGTTAGTTTGGTTCATGGGATGTTTTGAAGTGTGTTAGGACACTTAGCCTTGCTGAATAGAGTTTTAATATTTCTGATAACTTCGTAGGGTGGTTGTGGACTTACGAGTATGTCCGGATATTGATTTGGAGGTTCATAGGTGATTTTTTCTTGAAATGATGAAAGGTGGAAAATTAGAAGTTTGGAAAGATAATAAGTTTGAACGAGAGTTGACTTTGTGGTTATCGAGCTCAGATTTTAGTTTCGGAATTTGGAATAGGTTCGTTTTATCACTTACGAGTTGTGTGCAAAATTTGAGTTCAATCGGACTTGATTTGATAGGTTTCAACATCGATTGTAGAAGTTGGAATTCAATAGTTTTCATTAGGCTTGATTTGGGGTGTGATTCGTGTTTTTTAATATATTTTGATGTGAGGCCTCGATTAAGTTCGTATCGTATTTTAGAACTTGTCGGTATATTTTATTGAGGTTCCGAGGGGCCTCGGGTGATTTTTGGATGGTTAACGGATCAAATTTTGAACTCAACGCATGGCTGGGAGTACTGGACTGGTGTGATCGCACCTGCGAATATTATGGTTGCAATTGCGAGGCTGCAGAAGCGAGGGGGAAATCTTAGAAGTGTGTTTTGAAGGGCTACTGATGGGTCGCAGGTGCGAGGTAAATGCTGCATATGCGAGACCACAAATGCATGTTGGTTCCATAGAAGTGGAGGGTGAGCCGGAACTAGACATGAAAAAAAAATGAATCTTGTTGCGCAGAAGCGAGTCCACTGATACGGAATTTGGACCGTAGAATCTTGGGGCAGAGTTTATGTGAGTTTCGCAGATACGAAAATTCTACCGCAGAAGCGGTATCGTATAAGTGATGAAATGGCCTCAGATGCGAAATGGCCTGGACAAAATTATATTCGAAGGGTTTTCGGGATTTTTTTCGTTTTGGACTTTGCAAGCTCGGATTAAGGTGATTTTTGAGAAGGGTTTCGAGTTATTTCTTAAGGTAAGCCACTTTTGATCATTATTATGCAATATTATTGATTTCCGATTGAATTTTCCACCTAGTTTAGGTTTTATGGAGGTGGAACTTTGGGAGTTTTGGGCTAGGGATTGCAGAGTGGAATTTGGGGATTTGAGTGTCGAATTCGTGTAAGAATTTGGTAAAATTGGCATGGTTGGACTCCTCGTTGAATGGGTGTTTAGATTTTGTAACTTTTGTTGGATTCCGAGATGCGGGCCTGAGGGGTTGACTTTTTGACTTTTGATTTAGGACATAGCATTTTTATATGGAATTGATTCCTATAGCTCGTGTTGATTGTATCGAGTTGTTTGTGGCTAGATTCGAGGCATGTGGAAACCGATTTGCGAGGTAATGGCTTGCTAGCGGAGTGGTTGGGTTAGCTTGAGGTAAGTATCTTATTTAAACTCGATTAAGGCACCAATTTCATGAATTGTTGTGATAGCCACATGCTATTGGGTGCGCACATGGGTGGGTATGAGCCCACTTTCAGCACCAGGGTCATATATTCTTGTTCGGGTAATGCTAAGGCTCTTATACTCCTAGAATCGATTGTCCAGCTTTAATCTATGATATCTCACATGTTGTAACAGTTTATATGATTTATTTGAGCCGTGTTGAGGCTACATAGAGGTTTAAATCCTAAGTGAACTTGATAAATGCTTTTCAGAGATGAAATTGCCGATTTGAACTACGATAGCAAAGTTTTCACATGCCTACACTTTTGCATGTCATTTATACCAATCCAGGAGCATGAGAAATCTTATTTCATTTATCACATACATGATTACATATTTAAATTCTCCCGTATGATATAGTTTGGACTGGACTCCTGTGACTATGTCGGGCGGACTGTGTTATTGGCACGTGAGTTGTACGTGCAACATGTGAGTTTTCCGTGCGGATCCATACATTGATATTATTGGCACGTGAGTTTTTTCCTGCAACACGTGAGTTGTCCTTACGGATCCACATATTGATATTATTGATTGAGTTGTTCGTGCAACATGTGAGTTGTCCGTGCGGATCCATATATTGATATTACTGACACGTGAGTTGTCCGTGTCGCACATGAGCTGTCCTTGTAGGTTCTATTGTTAGTATGTGAGTTGTCCGTGTAACTCATGGAATTTTCACCTCTTGATCGTTTATCTGATTTAATTAATTCCTTCCTCCACATGCCAAGATATTGTTTACGCAGGGTATTTCAGAAAATGAGATCATGCACACACAGATATTCTTCACATAAAACTTGATGAGTTAATTTCAGTGTTGGTTTAAAAAGGAAGAACTACATTGGAATAGCTAGTATCACCAACAATTTAATATTCTCTTACCTTGACTTACTTATTGAGTTGGTTGTACTAACATTATACCCTACACCTCGTTTGTAGATCCATGTATTTCCTGGCACGGTGGTTGTTAATCTCGGTGTTTTTACCCATTTAGAGATTTTTTAGGTAGCAATTTTGGCGTCTTTGGCTCTCCTCCCCTATCTTTCAATTTTACTTATATTGTCCTTCCTTCTTATATACTTTTTCAGTATATGTTATTGTATGGATGCTCATGTACTCAGTGACACCCAGATTTTGGGAAAGTTTGTATTCAAGTTGTAGTTGTCCATTTCGGTTATTTATGAGAGTTATTACTGTTAAATCGTCTTACTTTGATATAGAATGCCCATTTTTATTATGAGTGTTGACTTGCTTCATTCTATGAGAGGCGCCATCATGACAGGTTATGTTTTGGGTCGTGACAAGTTGGTATTAATAGAGTATCGTGTGTCGGTACAGAGACATCTATACTTATCTTCGAGAGGCTACCGAACCCTAAGGAAAACATCACATTCTTGTATTCTTGTCATGCGAATTTAGTTATTCTGGGAGCTAACCTTATGTTATTCTATTCCCTCACATATGGTGAGGATACGTGCTATCGGATCGGGCGGATGTCCACCTGTACCACCAGCTAGGGCCATGAGAGGCCGAGGTGCAGCTTATATAGCAACTAGAGAAGCACCTGTGGACCCACCAGTTGCTCCAGCTCAGGAGTAGGTTACAAATATGGTTGAGCCGCTAGGACGAGCGCAGGGACCAGCTGTTCCCATCGTGATTCCAGGCCATCAGGAGACTTTGGCCAAGATATTGACTTTTTGCATTAGCCTTGCTTAGGCGGTTTCTGTTCAGGATGCACCAGCCACATCTCAGCCCAGGGGAGGTACTCAGACTCCCACCGCCCATACTCTAGAGCAGGTAGTATAGACATTCCAAACACCAGGAGGACAACTAGCCCAGCTGGTTGCAGTTGCTCAGGCCCAGGTGGTTCCCGTATGAGTGTTGAGAAGAGGAAGGGATTAGAGAGATTTGAGAGGCTCAATCCTCCAACATTCAGTGGGGCTGAATTAGAGGTTGCTTAGGATTTCTTGTATAGGTGCCACCGACTTCTTCGCACATTGAGTATTTTGGAGACTAGTGGGGTATCATTTACAAATTTCCAGCTGTCGAAGGCAGCCTTCAGATGGTGTGAGGCCTATGTGTGGAGCAGGTCAACCGATGTTGCACCACTTTCATGAAACGAGTCCTCCATTCTCTTTTCGGAGAAGTTTGTGCCACCGACTCGCAGGAAGAGTTGCGTAGGCAGTTTGAGCAGCTATGCTAGGAGGGTATGTCTGTGACCTAGTGTGAGATTTCATAGTTGGATCGTTATGCGATCTGGTTGGTTCCCACTGAGACGGAGAGGATTGGGAGGTTCATTGGCAGCCTCAACTATCACTTGCGTCTTGTTATGACTTGGGATAATGAATGAAGTTCTAGGTTCGACGAGATGGTTGATATTGCTCGGCGGCTAGAGTTGGTCCATAGTCAAGAGCTGGAGGAATGGAAGCCTTGAGGCATCGTAGTTCGGGTGTTTCTTCTAGGGGTCAATCTCAACACAACAAGGTTCATCCTTACTGCCCTACTCAGATGGCTCATTCAGTTAATCGTGGTGCATCAGTTTGCCACATATCTTATTGTGCTTGTTTGGGTTAGTCATCATTCAGTGTGTTACCAGCGCATTACTAGCGCAGATTTCTTACCATGCCTCGTCTTCTTAGGTTTCTACGAGCAGTTACTCAGCTTATTAGGAGCAGTAACTCCGTCGGAAGAGGGGTTGTCTCGAGTGCGGAGACTTGAGTTATATCAATAGTGATTGCCCTAGATTTTGAGTGGTGTTCCAAAGTAAGATTATCGACTGATAATACTAGCTCCAGCAGCTAGAGGTTGCCCTAGAGAGGGAGGCCAATCAGGTGGTGGTCAGGCTCGATTCAGTACCATTCCTACCATGCTAGAGGTTGTTGCTTCAGTTGCTATGATCACATGTATTGTTTCACTGTGCCATAGAGAATCTTCCATATTATTTGACCATGGTTCTACTTATTCCTTTGTATCATCCTATTTCACTTGTTATTATGATATGCCCTGTGAATTCTTAGTTTCACTTGTACATGTATCTACACCGATGGGCGATAATATTATTATAGACCTTGTGCATCGGTCATGTATGGAGACCATTGGAGGATTGGAGACTAGAGTGTATATGGTCAAATCGGGGAAGCCCGATTTTAAGGCTCCTACGATATTTCGAGCCTCGATCTCGGCTGTATAGGAGCGGAATCTGAAGTTTAACCCCGAGGTACACTCCTCGAGGAAACATTCTGAGGGTCAATATACCTCGAGGCGGGGCAAAATTCGAAGATCATCACGAAAAGGCGGGAAATTCCCAAAAGGCACGTGATTAAAGCTGACTTAGTACGCAAAATAGTACAAGCTCGTACCGCGGCAGTAAATGGCCGTACCAGTCGTCTTTATTTTATAATAATTACACATGTACTATGTTGGGATTACCCCTCATGTATATAGGGGACCCTTGTCACTTTGTGAACACATGATATTCAATACAAGAACAAGAACATCCTCATCTCTCTAACTAAAACATTCTATACAATTGTTTCATTGATTCATTGCCTTTTATTAATTGTGTCCATTAGATGTTCCTCATTTATTACTTGATATTAATCACAAATAGGCCACCTCTGAGGCCCTCAATACTGTTATACCATCCTCGACAGCCCCTTTTCAAGCTCTTAAGCTCAACCTCGAGACCCGTCTCTCCGCTGCCCGGTTTGAATAATTTCGTTACCCTTCACTCTTATTTCATTTTCTCACTTCTCACCTAACATCTACTGCCTAAACAACAGGTACTAAAATAGATAATGTATTTTTAGAACAACAGAATCAAGTATGATTGTAATTAACATTTTCAAGGTAAACAGCTTGGCGCCCACTGTGGCGCTAAAAATAATAGTGATTGTTTTAGTGCTGGTTTTCTATAAACACAAGTTATTATTTACACTTTTTCTTTTTCGAGAATCATCAACTTCAGGTGAGAAAATGTCTAACTCAGTAAACGCGCATGAAAACAAAGATCCTAAGGATCGCAGAGAGAATGGCGTAGCTACTGCAAGAGTCGGTGTACCACAGCAAAAACCTGGAAGGGTACAAGTGCAAATCCCTGTCGATGAAGGCTCACGCAACCCTGAACATGTCAATACGAGCTCTCATATGGATGGAGGCATACGCAGGGAAGACCGCCATGAAGCACGGAGAACTCCCGCTCGAAAAGAAGTGGCATGGTTGTTCGACAGAAGGCATCTTCGAGAATCTCTCAGTGATTGAACCAAGAACCATTTCCGAGAAAGAGAATCAAATAGGAAGAATGGACCGGAAGAACCCAATCACGCCATTCACATGATTATCGGAGAAACTGATATCCCACAAGAACCCATGCTCAAGCGGGCCAAGATTCCCATCACCACAAAAGGGCATTCTCGAAGTTATGCGCTTAAACGAACTATTGTGTTTAGAGAAGAAGATATCGAAGCCTTGTCCCAACCACATAATGATGCACTGGTGATTTCTTTTCTCTTAAATAACGTTCAAATTAAGCGTGTGCTCGTGGATCTAGGTAGCTCGGCCAATATAATAAGATTCGGGGTAGGGGAGCAGCTTAAGCTACTTGACCAAATCATACCCGATTCTCGAATCCTCAGTGGGTTTAACATGTCAAGTGAAACAACGAAGGTAGAAATCACCCTCCCAGTCAATGTGTCCGGTACGGTTCGGGAAACCAAGTTTCATATCATCTAAGGTAGCCCAAGATACAACGCCTTGCTCAGAAGGCCATGGATACATATCATCAGGGCGGTACCATCGAATCTCCACCAGATGTTGAAATTCCCAACTGAAGATGGAGTAAAAATGATGTATGGTGAGCAACACGCGGACAAGGAAATGTTTGCACTACAGGTCATGGCACCGGCTCCCATATACTCCACCTCAGAGGTGTTAGAAGGTAAACAAGTCTCCAAGGATGATGAAGAAGACTTCCTCACCCCTCGAACCTTCATTTCCCCCGATCAATCGGACGCAACCAAATCAACGGTTGAAGATATGGAGCAAGATATTTTAATGGAACATCTTCTAGATCGAAAGCTATACCTGGGAAAGGGATTAACCCCCGACTAAGGAAGCAACTCATTCAATTTCTTATTAATAACGTTGATTGCTTCGCTTGGTCCCATTTAGATATGACAGGAATCCCGCCGGAAATAGCCACACATCGGCTAAGCGCCGACCCCAAGTTCAAATTGGTGAAGCTAAAAAGGAGGCCTCAATCCGAGGCAAGGAATGCGTTCGTCAAAGACGAGGTAACAAAACTCCTAAAAATAGGGTCCATCAGGGAAGTAAAGTATCCCGAATGGTTGGCCAATGTAGTAGTGGTTCCCAAAAAAGGGAACAACTTATGAATGTATGTAGATTATAAGGACTTAAATAAAGCATGCCCTAAAGATTCATTCCCGCTGCCCAACATCGATCAATTGATTGATGCCACGACTGGCCACGAGATCCTCACCTTTCTCAACGCCTACCTCGGGTATAATCAAATTCAAATGAACCGCGGGGATAGGAAAAAAACATCGTTCATCACGAAGTATGGCACATACTGCTACAATGTAATGCCCTTCGGGCTAAAAAATGCAGGGGACACGTACCAGCTCCTAGTTAATAAGATGTTCGAACATCAAATAGGAAAATCCATGGAAGTTTACATTGATGACATGCTAGTTAAATCTCTGCGTGCAGAAGACCATTTGACTTATTGGTAGGAAACTTTCGACATCCTTATAAGTTACAACATGAAGCTAAACCCCGAGAAATGCGCCTTTGGCGTAGGTTCGGGCAGATTTTTAGGCTTCATGGTATCAAACAGGGGGATTGAAATCAACCCCAACAAAATCAAGGTCATCGAAAAAAGCACGGTGGTGAACAACGTGAAGGCCGTATAGCGACTGACCGGAAGGATAGAGGCGTTAGGCCGATTCATCTCGAGGTCATCAGATCGGAGCCATCACTTTATCTCCCTACTCCAAAAGAAAAACTTTGAGTGGACTTTGGAGTGCCAACACGCCTTGGAGGAGTTGAAACGGTATCTCTCATGCCCGCCTTTGCTCCACACCCCAAAGGAGGATGACACACTATACTTGTACTTAGCAGTGTCAGAGGTAGCAGTAAGCGACATGTTGATTTGAGATGAGCAAGGTATGCAATTCCCTATCTACTATGTGAGTCGAACCCTGGGAGATGCTAAAATCAGGTATCCACACTTAGTATAATTAGCTCTTGCATTAATAAATGCTTCTCGAAAATTGAAGCCTTATTTTCAATGTCACTGTATATGTGTTTTAACAACATATCCTCTACGAAATATATTGCATAAAGCCGAATTGTTAGGCCAAATGGCCAAATGGGCCATCGAACTCGGGGGGTACGTCATCGAATATCATCCCCGATCCGCTATCAAGTCCCAAATTTTGGCGGACTTCGTGGCCGACTTTACACCCGATGGTGCCGCGAACATGAAAAGATCCGGACTCGACATAGTTCTAAAGCCACCTACGGGTGGCATGATCAGACAATCTATAAAAATTGCAAAGTTGACTAACAACAAAGCCAAGTATGAGGCTATGATTGCAGGTCTTCAACTGGCCAAAGGCCTAGGAGAGGAAGTCTTCGAAGAAAAATGTGATTCCTTTCTGGTAGTAAATCAGGAAAACGGGAGCTTCGAGGTTTGAGAGGACATGGTGCAACGGTACCTAGAAAAACTTCAAATCACTTTGCATCATTTAAAAGAATGGACTCTGGTCCACGTACCTCGGGAACAAAACAGTGAGGCTGATGCACTCGCAAACCTGGGATCATACGTTCAGGAAGATGACATACTCCCGAGGCTGTTGTTCAGCTATCCAAGTCGGTGATCAAAGAAGGTCATGCCGAAATCAACTCCACCATCCTGACATGTGATTGGAGAAACAAGTACATCGATTATTTGGTAAGTGGGAAGCTACTCACGGACCCAAAAGAATCAAGGGCCTTTCAGACCAGAGCAGCTCGATTTTCACTCGACGAGAATGGAACTCTATATAGGAGAGCCTTCGATGGGCCCCTAGCAGTACGCTTGGGACCAGGAGACACTGATTACGTGCTATGAGAAATCCACGAGGGAACCTGCGGAAATCGTTCTTGTGCCGATTCTTTAATTCGAAAGGTGATCAGAGCAGGTTACTATTGGGATAGCATGGAAAGGGACATCAAAGAGTTCATCCAAAAATGCGACAAATGTCAAACATTTGCGCCAATTATCCACCAACCCGGTGAACAACTACATTCAGTTTTATCACTATGGCCATTCAGGAAATGGGGAATGGACATAGTCGGTCCCCTGCCAATGGCACCAGGTAAAGCTAGATTTATTTTATTTATGACTGACTACTTCTCAAAATGGGTTGAAGCACAAGCCTACGACAAAGTAAGAGAAAAAGAAGTCATCAACTTCATCTGGGATCACATCGTGTGCCGATTCGAGATCCCCTCCGAGATAACGTGCGATAACGAGAAGCAGTTTATCAAAGGCAAAATAACAAAGGTTCTTGAGGATCAAAAAATTAGAAGAATCCTATCAACGGCCTACCACCCATGTGAAAATGGTCAGGCCGAGTCCAAAAACAAGACAATCATTCAAAACATGAAAAATAAATAATAAATGCGAAAGGAAAATGGAGAGAAATTCTGCCCGGGGTTCTATGGACATATCGGACAACCTCCAAATCGATCATAGGAGAGACGCTGTTCTCTTTGGTATATGGGACCTAGGCTTTGATACCGGTCAAGGTAGGAGAGCCAAGTGCCATATTTAGACATGCAATCGAGGAATCAAACAATGAGGCCATGACTACGACCCTGGAACTATTTGACGAGAAGCGAGAAGCTTCGTTGGTTCGGATTGCCGCCCAAAACCAAAGAATCGAAAGATACTATATCCGAAGAGCAAACCTACGACATTTCGGAGTCGAGGACTTATTCCTAAGGAAATTCACCCTAAAAACTCGAAACCCTAATGAAGGGAAGCTAGGCCCGAGCTGGGAAGGACCGTACCGCATCCTCGAAGTAATCGTCCAAGGGTCCTACAAACTCAGCACCATGGAAAGCGAGAAACTTCAAAACCATTGGAACATATCAATGCTCAAACACTATTATTTCTAAGGTAAAATCATCTCCCTTTTTCCTTCACATTTTACACTAACCTATGAGCATGTGTGCGATTGAAAGGAATCAAAGCATGTGTTGCACTCTTTTTCCCTCACGTCGGATTTTATCCCGAATGGGTTTTACCGACGACGTTTTTAACGAGGAAACATCCATATGCTACCTAAGGAGAACTCACCAAGTATTCAAGGATTCACTTCGATCAAACTCAAATACTTAGGGGCATCCCGTCGGGAGATCACCTCATCGAAGCAACTAAATATGCCAAAGAGGGTCTCGACAGGAGAACGATGTATAGGACCAAAGGGTCGAATGAACCGTGTCCACATAGAATAATCGAACCCTTGATGGAGAAAAAATGTATACTTGTACCAAGTAATCGATTTTACTACTTTCACAAGAAACGGCCCCACAGCCAGAAATTTCCCGAACAATCGAGGACTGACACAAAAAACTCGAAGCCGTAAGACCTCAGGGAAAGTAACTTTGAGCTCATAAGCCCTACATGAAGCACCAATGTAAGCCCTCCACGAGGAGATATCAGCAACTTTCGGTTTCTCGGGGACTGCCATCGACAGTCACCCCATCAAAACACTAGAAACTCGAAACCCTATGACCTCAGGGACGGCAACTTCGAGCTCATAAGCCCTCCACGAGGCAATATCAACAATATAAGCCCTCCATGAGGCAATATCAACTATATAATCCCTACATGAGACACCAATATAAGCCCTCCACGAGGCACCAATGTAAGCCCTCCATGAGGCAATATCGCATCGGTAAGACCTCAACGAGGCATGCTCCAACTTGTAAGCCTTCAACGATGCAACGTCAAATTTGTAAGACGTTAAGAAAAGGCATAACCGCATCTCGGGGACTGTCCTCGACAGCCTCCCCACCGATTCATCAAACCTCGAAACTATAAGACCTCAGGGCGGGTAACTTCGAACTCATAAGCCCTCCACGACGCAATATCAACAACATAAGACCTCCATGAGGCAATATCAACTCCGACTCGGGGACTGTCCTCGACTGTCGGCTCATGAAGCCATCTAACTCGAAGCCATAAGACCTTAGGGGTGACAACTTCAAACTCATAAGCACACCATGAGGCAATATCAAAACTATAAGACCTCAAGCAAGGCATGTACTGACTTGTAAGAACTTAAAAAGGCATAATCTCGATATCAAAGGCAAGGCTATATATCGAACTTGTAAGACACCTAAAAAGGATTACCCTCGATATAGACGCCGAGGCTATCTCACTCGAGGACTAAAGGCTACGGTAAAATACGACACCGTCATAAGGCTCAGGCCAAAGTAACGCGACTCGGTGACGTCCGACAATCGCCATAAAATCACAAGCCTCTAATTACTTAGAAAAAACTTCGAAAAGAACTGGTTAAAGGTTGTACCAACCTAAAGCGTAAGAGCCCAAGTCGACAGCTACACTGAAGGTCGTACCAACCTAAGTCGTAATAGCCCAAGTTACCAGCTATACCGAAGGTCGTACCGACCTAACGCATAAAAGCCCAAGTCGCCAGCTATAGGTCGTATCGACCTAAAGCGCCTCAGGACCGATCTAAAAACCTAAGAGTCTATGAGCTCGAGTCGAAACTCGACTCGGAGATTGAGCTCGAAATGGTTAACTAAAGCGCCTAAGGGCCAAATGCATAAGAGCCAAAATCGCCAGCTACACCGAAGGTCGTACTAACCTAACACGTAAGTGCCCAAGTCTCCAGGTATAGGTCGTACCAACGCAAAGCGCCTCAGGCCCGATATAAAAATCTAGGGGTTGATGAGCTCGAGACAAAACCCAACTAAAACACTGAGCCCTAAATGATTAACTAAAGCGCCTTAGGGCCAAATGCGTAAGAGCCCAAGTCGCCAGCTACACTAAGGTCGTACTGACCTAAAGCGTAAGAGCCCAAGTCGCTAGCTACAGGTCGTACTGACGCGAAGAGCCTCGGGGCCGATTTACAAACCTAAGGGCCGATGAGCTCGAGTCGAAACTTGACTCGGAGACTCAGCCCTAAACGGTTAACTAAAGCGCCTAAGGGCCAAATGCTCAAGAGCCCAAGTTTCCAGCTACACCGAAGGTTGTACCAACCTATCACGTACAAGCCCAAGTCACTAGCTATAGGTCATACCGACCCAAAGTGCCTCAGGGATGATCTAAAAACCTAAGGGTCGATGAGCTCGAGTCGAAACCCGACTCGAAGGCTGAGCCCTAAACGGTTAACTAAAGCGCCTCAGGGCCAAATGCGTAAGAGCCCAAGTCGCCAGCTACACTAAAGGTCATACCGACCTAACGCGTAAAAGCCCAAGTCACCAGCTACAGGTGATACAAACCCAAAGAGCCTCAGGGACGATTTAAAAACCTAAGGGCTGATGAGCTCGAGTCAAAACCCGACTCGGATACTGAGCCCAAAACGGTTAACTAAAGTGACTCAGGACCAAATACGTAAGAGCCTAAGTCGCCAGCAACATCAAAAGTCGTACCGACCAAATACGTAAGAGCCCGAGTTTCTAGCAACATCAAAGGTCATACCGACCTAATGCGTGAGAGCCCACGGGCCAGCCTAAAAAGCCTCAGGGCCAATTTATAACCCCAACGTTTTCATTTCTAAGTCCTATTTATCGGACTAATCGTCGATAGACGTCACAACCTGTTCCAAGAAACCAGAAAAGAAACAAGAAATAATGAAAGACCTTTCATATATGATAGAGGATCGCAAAGCATATTTACAAAGCTCAAAATCGGAGCCCTTGCACAAGGTAAATGAATAAATGAAAACCTAATCCACATCTCGGGTGTGCCTTCAACGGCCCCTCGGAGGTTATGCTTTCAGCAGCTCGGCCCTCGGCCCCCAAGTCTTCAACGGCCTCTTCTCCCTCGGGTATTTCACACTCGTTTTCATCATCTTCCAAGCCATTGCTCGAGTCATCTACGGAAACAAGCAGTGCCTCCGATTCCTTTTCTTGGGTCTTCACCCTCTCGATCTCAGCAGTCAAATGTGCCCCCCTACACGAATGTCCTCAAGGGCCTGCCTCTGAGACTCTAATCGGGCATGCTTCAGGACCCAAGCAAGTTTAAACTCGGCCTCCTCAGCTGCTTTCCTGGCCTGGGCATTTGCAGCAGCAGCATAGACTTTATACGAGGCTATGAGCGCATCTACTTCAGCCTTAATTGAAGATAGCACAGCGACCAATTCAGCATAGAGGTCCTTATATCAGCCACTTTCAGCCCTTGCATCCCGCAGGTGCTGCTCAATCGAGGATAACTTCCCTTGGAGTACATCTGTCTTAGAGGTTATCTCGTTCACACACTGCCCAAATCCGAGGATTTTAGCATCTCTGGTTCTGAACCCTTCCCACATCAGATAATCTTTCTCCTTAAGCTGCGGAGATCAACCCGATAAGGTTTAAGTACTGATATCAATTACAAAAATGATGGACATGAAGGCTATGATACCTGCCCATCAAGGTCGGTCAATTTCTGAGATGTCATTTCTAAATGAGCTCGGAGGTCCAGCACTTCTTCCTCCTTTTGGGAAAGAAGAGCCCTGAGCTCATCCGCCTCCGATAAAATCCTGCACTCCCCCTCGTAATGGGTCAGCTCGTACTGAAACTTGGTTGTGGTCCTATTGTAAAGCACTTTCACCTGAAAGAATGAGGGTCAAGTAAAAGATAATCAAAGCTCGAAAAAATTACCTGTTTGCAAAGCCTTTCAGTTTCCTCGAAAATAAGAAAGGCATTAAGTTCGGGATACTTCTCGTCCATAGTAAAAAGCCCCTCAACTATGCCCTTCCCTCCGACGGGCACCCCGCATCGAAAGATTTTATATTTGGGGCGTCTCGTATCTCCATCGGGGAAAAGGTTGAAACCGTCGGAGAGTCACATATATCACTTAACCCCAGCTAGGTCAATTGGGGCCTTCGGATTGTATCTAGGATCCCGTAACTCATCTACCAAGTGCCTTTCTGCCTAGAGAATATTTTGGCTAACGATCGGGTCAGGTACATAATCTAATCTACCCTCGAGAAGCTCTTCGGTCCAAGGTAAGATGGAATCATCGACTTCTAATCTAGAAGCCCCCGGCTCAATAGTCTACGAATCGGCAAAGGTAGGAGCAGTTATGCTTCCACTTCCCTCGGTCGGTATCAGGAAATCTTTTTTCTCGTCTAAGGCCGCGGAGTCGGCCTTAGACCTTTGAACTACAGCCCTCTTCGGCTCCAAAGGCTTGATCGACGATTCTTTTTTTCTTTTCTTCTCTACATGCAGTTTTGGGATATCTGGTCCCCCAGGAAATGCTTCTCTCATCAAAGAAGCCTCCCCCAGGCCTGCATAAACACATAACACAAGAAGTCAGAACATATTTAGGGGGTGTCTCTTTTAAACAGAACTTAGGTATTGCAAAAGAAAGGTTCCACCATGACTTTTAGCTTCCCATCGACCCCTGGCCAGGTCGCGCCACACAGGCTCAGCATACGGGCAGATAGAATCAATCTAGCGAATCCAGCTCGAGAGATCCTTAACTGTGTCAGGATACCACACAACAGCTGCATAATCAAATGGAATTAGTTCAATGGGGAATTGGCACAAAGGAAAATTAAAGTATTAACTTACGATTCATATTCCATTCCTCGGGGAACGATATCCTTTCTAATGTAATCAAATCCGAGGTCCTGACTCGAACAAAGTGGCTCATCCACCCTCTGTCCTTACCTTCATCGTTGAAAGCAAAGAAAACCCTCGAGGCCCGACACTGAAGTTTAACCAGACCACCTCAATAAAGTCGGGGACTGTACATTCTAATCAGGTAGTCAAGGGTGAAAGACATTCCCTCAAAAATATTTGTAAAATGCTTAATAATGTAAACAATGCGCCAAAATAATAGGTGAATCTGGCCGAGCGTCACTTGATATCCCTTGCAGATATCAAGAACTTCGGGGTCTATCGATGGCGAAGATGATCCTACTAGGACTAGGGTAAATGGATAAGTGTATACACTGAGGAAGCTGATTTTCTGGGTTGTTATCTCTTCCTCCCGAGAGGGAATCTCCACTTGCAGCGCATCTCCCAAGCGGCAATCGTCTTTCACTTTATCGATGTTTGTAGGTTAACATATCGGGATATGTGTTCACAATGCCCCGACTTCTAGGAAGGTTCATCAACCTTAAAATCAGAGGTCGTTTTGCAGGGTCCGGGGATGCACTCCTCGAGATTTTGGGGGAAATTGCCTTTCCCATAGAAGAACGTGAAGAAGAGGGGGCTTTATCATCTTGTTGAATAGTTTTGGAGGCCTTCGTCATTCCTGCTGAAAGATTTCAAACAAAACGAGAGGGAGTTGATCCGATAGGGGACACAAGAAAGAAGTATTGAAAGAAGAGAGGCAGGAGAAGAAGTATTTATAGGGGCCAACTGCGCATGTTGAGGAAAGCCAAAAGGCAACCAACCGCCGTAATAAATTCGAATCTTTTCAAGAGCTGTGCATATATGGGTTCTGAGCACATCTCTCATCACTTGCTTACATGGCATGACTGACCGAATAATAAAAGCATTAAAAGGTTGGTGAATTCAAAATTGTTTCTTGTCTTTTCATTTCAAGAAACGGGGGGACTATATGTATACGATAAAACCTGGGAAGCCCGATTTTAAGGCTCCTACGGCATTTCGAGCCTAGATATCGGCTGTATCGGAGCAGAATCTGAAGTTTAACCCCGATGTGAACTCCTTGAGGAAGCATTCAGAGGGGTCAATGTACCTCGAGGCGGGGAAAAATTCGAAGATCATCACGAAAAGGCGGAAAATTCCCAAAAGGCATGTGATTAAAGTTGACATAGTACGTAAAATATTACAAGCCCATATCGTGGTAGTAAATGGTTGTACCAGCCGTCTTTCTTTTGTAATAAATATACATGTACTATGTTGTGATTACCCCTCATATATATAGGGGACCCTTGTCACTTTGTGAGACACGTGATATTCAATACAAGAACAAGAACATCCTCTGCTCTCTAATTAAAACATTCTCTACAATTGTTTCGTTGATTTATTGCCTTTCATTAATTGTGTCCATTAGTTGTTATTCATTTATTACTCGTTATTAATCACAAATAGGCCACCTCCGAGGCCCTCAATACTGTTACATCATCCTCGACATCCCCTTGTCAAACTCTTAAGCTCAGCCTCTAGACCCGTCTCTTCGCTGCCCGGTTTGCGTAATTTCGTTACCCTTCACTCTTATTTTGTTTTCTCACTTCTCACTAACATCTACTGCCTAAAAATTGGTATTAAAATAGATCACATATTTCTAGAACCACATAATCAAGTATAATTGTAATTACCATTTTCAAGGTAAACATAGAGTTGATTGCTTATTCCTTTGTATGGTTGATTTCGACGTGAGTTTAGGTATGGAGTTGTTGTCTCTGTGTCATCGTATTCTGAATTGTCAGGCTAAGATTGTGACATTGGTGAAGTCGGGTTTGACAAGGATTGAGTGGAGAGGTTCTCTAGATTATGTTCCCAGCAGGGTGATCTCATACTCGAAGGCCCGGCAAATGGTTGGGAAGGATGCTTGTCATATTTTTCCTTTTTGGTAGAAGTTGGTGCTAATACTCCTACTATTTATTCTGTCCCGGTAGTGCGAGACTTTTCGAATGTGTTTCCTATACACCTAGTGGGCACTCAGTGTAACGACCCAGCCGGTCGCTTTGAGCATTTGCATTTTTGTACAATTATTTGAAGTCTTGGTCAACACTATATGATGTAATATGGCTTGTGCGAATCGTTGATTTTGGTTTTCTGATTATTCAGAATTGATTTGGAAGAATGAAATTAATGATTGATCTTTAAAGTTAGAAGAGTTGAGCAAGTTTGGCATTTTAGTATTTGACCTCGGTTCGGATTTTTGATGGTTACGTTAGGTCCAGATGGTGATTTTGACTTAGGCGTATGTCCAGATTCGCATTTGGATATTTCAAGAAGGTTTTGGGAGCTAATTGACAAAAGTTAGAAATTTAAAGGTTTGGAAAGTTTATAAGTTTGACCGAGAGTTGACTTTAAGTATATAGGGTTCTTATTTTTGTTCCGGGAATTGGAATAGCTTAGTTCTGACATTTGAGACTTGTGCGCAAAGTTTGAGTTCATTCCGAGTAGATAATATAAGGTTCGAAATGAGTTTTGGAAGTCGAAAGTTCAAAAGTTCATTAAGTTTGATTTGAGGCGCGATTCATCATTTTGATGTTGTTATGCATGATTTCAGGCCTCGAGTAGGTCCGTGATATGTTATGGGACTTATTGGAATGTTCGGGCGGGGTTGTCCCGAGGGCTCGGGGGTGATTCGAATTGTTTTCGGGCAATTTTCCTTCATTTTGGAATTACTGGTTCTAGTGAGTTCTGGGCATCTATTTTTCTTGATCAGTATCGCGATCGCATAGAGTTTTTGGATGGCTGGGAAACATTTTTCATCGCGTTTGCGAGTCCAGAGTCGCGTTTGCAGAAGTCGAGGAAATTGTTCATTGCGTTCGCGAGTCTAGCAACACGTTTGTATAAAAAGAAGGA
Source organism: Nicotiana paniculata (assembly GCA_005239505.1). Classification (NCBI taxonomy): domain Eukaryota; kingdom Viridiplantae; phylum Streptophyta; class Magnoliopsida; order Solanales; family Solanaceae; genus Nicotiana; species Nicotiana paniculata. The sequence continues at coordinate 38,828 of ML311158.1, forward strand.
GGGCCTGAGGATGTTAGGTGTTTATTCTTTCTGACTGTGAAGTGAGGAACGTGATCACGTAACTTTAAGAGATTTTACCACCACCTTCGCGTCTGTGATGATGCGTTCGCAAAAGAGGAATTTTAGCTGCTGAGCATTTGTTCTATGGGAACGCATGGAATTGTCTGTGTTCTTGAAGTGTAATACCTAGGCAGACTCTATTAAATCACATTTTGAGGGTTAGAGTCATTTTATCATTCTTGGAGCAATGGAGCTCGGATTGAGGCTATTTTTAAGCGATTTTCACCATATGGATTGGGTTAAGTGTTCCCTATTCAGCTTTGTTTATATTTCATGAATCTATCCTCATTTTTGGCCATTGGCTGATTGTTTCAAAAGAGAAATTGGGGGTTTCATCTAAAATTTAACAAAGCAATTTTTGAGTTTTGAGCATCAATTCGGAGTCGGATCTGTGTGAGTGGGTAATCTGATTTTATATGACTTGTCGAGTTCCAAGGTGCGGGTGCGAGTTTGACTTTGGAATATTGAATAAATATTCTACCTTTCTCGATTGGATTTGTTTCCTTTGGCATTATTTAATGTTTTTTAGTTGTTTTGGTTAGTTCGGAGACGTTCGATGTCAGTACGTGCCAGATAACATTTTTGGAGCTATCGTTTGGCTTCCTCGGTATTGGATCCGGCTTGTACGATGTAAGTAACACTTCTAAACTTGGTGATAAAGGTATGAACCCCTAAGTGTACGTGGTATTTGATGGTGTTGAGGTGACGCGCATTCTAAGTGACGGGCGTGTGGGCGTGCACCATGTGAATTATGACTCAATTGATTCTATGGTACTGTGTAGTGACCTAATATTATTTCTAGCAGTGAAATTTCTACGTACTAAGTTAATTGAGATGTGATCCATGTTAGAGACCATATTTAGGCTATATGCTTATCCTGTTGGGACCTACTGAGGTTATTTTGGCTGTTGTGTTACCTGTTTAAATTGCAATTACATACTCTGTCATACTCATTCATTGCATATCATATCTCAGTCTTTGATATCATTCATCTCACATCATATTATCATTGTTTGACCCGATTGGCATGAGATCTATGAGGTCGAGATACTGGAGAGATTGATGACTGAGTGAGGCCGAGGGTCTGATATTGTGTATTTTTATGGGCTCGAGCTGCATGCCGCAAAATTCTTTATTGATTCATGCTATGATTGGCTTATATTAGCGCTTGGGAAGGATCTGCCCCTCCGGAATCTGACTTACTAGCATTGAGCGCAGGTACCTACCGAGTGCGAGTGCCGAGCGTGAGTGTTGAGGGACTGTGAGGACTAAGTGAGTAGAAGGATTAAGCGGATTGATACTCCGAGAGTATGCATATGGTTTTATCATTTCATTTCATTACATTTGGCATTAATACTTGGCATGTAGGCATGGAGATGCATTTCCTCGTGCTGCACGGTATAGTGACATTCATGACATTCACATGAACATAGACATGTAGGCATAAAGATGTAATTTCCTTATTCGATCTGATAATGAGACTTCGTATCTATTTTGAATGTTTTTGGGAAAAATTACCATGTTCAGGTGATTTCGTTGAATGATTTCAGTTTTACTGTTATATTTGAAAAGTATGACTATTTTCCGAAACTGCAAATGTGCTGAGCATCATATCTTTAAGTTATTACATGTACTGTTTTCATGATATTGTTATGAGTTGTTCTTGGCTGTTGGTGTTGGACTCTGATCGTTTGTCCAAGCTCGTCATTACTTTCAACATAAGGTTAGGTTTGTTACTTATTAAGGACATAGGGTTTGTTGTACTCATACTACATTTATGCACCTTGTATGCATATTTTGGATGCTGATGTTGCTGTGCATAGAAGGAGATAGGATTGAAGACGTACTAGTGTTTCGTTCATAGTTGCCTCTTGTTCTTGGTAGAATTATAAATTTTAATTTTTTCATATATATTTCAAACAGATGATGTATTTATTTCATACCAGCTTTGAAACCATAAATCTTAGAAGCTCATGATTTGTACTACATGTCCTTTGAAATTATTTGAATAGATGTTCAATTATATTATCATTAAATCTCATTGAATCAGATTTTTGGTGATTGGCTTACCTAGCGCGTTGGGGTTAGGGGCCATAAGGACTAGTTAGATTTTAGGTCGTGACAAGTTCGTATTAGAGCTATAGGTTCACAGATTCTACGAATCATAAGCAAGTGTCTAGTAGAGCCTTGTGGATCAATATGATGACGTCCATAGCTATCTTCGAGACGCTACAGGGCATTTAGGATAAACTTCACATCTTTCTTGACATTGATTCAGCTTGAAGCGTATGTGAGCGCTCGGTATCAGCTTTATATTGACGGCTTGTGAAGTTCCATTGATGAGGTGCGAGATATCTTTTCTATGTTTTGGTGATGGGCTAGTCTGGAGGACTTAAGGTCGGATTTGACTATAGATTGGGTACGATGAGTTCGGTTGTGTGATCACGTGCTTTTGTATATATCCGTTAGGGTCCCTAAGAATGGAATTTGTGGCTCGATGAGTGGTTGGATGGCTATATGAGGAGTCTGATGTGACTGTGGGATGTATTCAGATGGTTTGATTGTGACAAGAAGAGTTTGCTTGGGACGTAAAAAGGACTAATGGGTGCCTGATTCTTGTCTTGATTTTTTGTATAGCCTCGAGTTATGACCGTATTGCGGAATCATTCATGTTGTTTAATTGTGGAGCGATGTAGATTCTCATGTCATGTTGATGAGTTCAGATTCAGTAGGATTAAGTGAATGCGTACTAGTTGAGGCTATGAAAGGGCATAGCGAGATGTCAGTTTGAGGCTAAGTAGGTGTGTTATCACCTGCAGGGTAATGTACAAATGTGTGATCCTGATGGTGTTGTGTGGGGGATTTCTTTTCTACCATTGAGTATAGGTGTTGCGATTTGAATTTGAATAGGTTGAGAATGTTGACCTGACCATCACGAGAATGAATACGAGCTTAGTAGATGATTTAAGGTATTATATGGTTTTTGTTACCTAAACTTTCAAAGGATTTAGGTTGAATTTCAGTGCGGGATTATTGCAGTAATAAAGTATGGGTATTGTGAGTTACCGAGTGTTTTGTTCTATGGCTTTGAGCCCAGTGGGTAAGTTTTCTATCGGCGATTTGATTGCATTGTTATGTGTTGTACTGGTTTCGATTTGAGGCATACTTGTGAATCACTTATGACTTGCAGAGGTTGAGATCGATGATGACTCGAGTAAGGGAATTTTTGAATGCGCGTTATATTACATTTTATGGGTATATGAAAATCATGGAATGATTTGAGTTGTTATTCGTGAGGGATGCTGTTGGTTGATTTCCCAATGTACACGCAAGTGTACGTAGTCGACAAGTAATATAGGATTTTAAGTCCAGATATCGTACCCACAG